>NQIM01000355.1:0-43740 GCA_003426235.1 Xylaria polymorpha | reverse complement strand
CCTTGGGCTTGGGGGGGTTGAGCTAAGGGCGTTTGTGGATGTATGTCTATACCGTCGTATGCCAGACGGACGCGAGAACGTGTTGGTGGACGGATCTGGATGTGGGATGGTACAGTAGATTTTTGGGTACAGGCCGGGGACTTGGGACTTGGGACTTGGGCTAGGGACTTATTGGAGGAGCGGGGCGCGTCTCTGTGACGACGCCGAGGGTTGCGCTATGGTGCAGGACCCGCTGTTCTACCGTCTGGTCTAGTGCTCTAGTGCTAGGGATGTAAGTATAAGCAGCAGCTACATACTGTAGGTATACATTGGAGAGGTGGTAGGTATACTGTAAGAGATAAGTGTTCTGGGGTCGCTGTTGCAGTTCTGGAGACTCTCTGGCCCTGGAACGTACGTGATGGGCTGATGCGATAGAAAATGCCATTGCAGGCTGGTGATCGGTGGATACGTACGAGGTTGGGGCGCCAGTTAGGTATTTGGCGAGCAACTCTGATAGACAACAACAATAACAACAACAACAACAAACAACAACAACACCGACGACCGACGACGAAAAACACACACAAGTACCGACGGAGAAGCACGGCAACAACGCCTCAGTCTGCAAAGTCGTGCCACCGCTCTAGAACAACAAGGCTCAGCAAACGTCTGCGATCCAATTGCGTAGCGTGGCAGGCAGTTAGTTACACCAGACAGGGCAGACAGAATTCAGTACTTCGTACTGCAGGTAGGTATTGTGCTGTAGGTACAGTAGTAACAATAATAACACCACTTTTTACGTAGTGTACAGCTTCGCGCAGAACCTGACTACCTACAATATCGTTAATACGTACTAGCCCGGGAGCTTCAGCATGATGGTTACAACCGGCTAGAAACTGTCAGGGCGCAGAAATGTACATGGGATTCATGGGCTCCAGTTTCGCATTAAGAGCGCTCTAGTAGCTCTCGGCCGTCGTACCAATCACGCTGCCCAGCATGGGACTGCGAGGCGAGGCGAGGGAGAGAAGCGCCGCATGGGAAACTCGAAAGACTTGGCTTACCTAACTTGGAACACAGCTGGCCAATGTAGTTAGAGACAGCTCTAGGCCCGGACGCGGATGCAGGGAGGAGGGACACGCAGAGAAGTTAGGTCGCAAGACGAGAGGTGAAATACGTGCAATGATGCATGGAAACGCGCAGGCTCGGTAGCTGACAGGATGGTGATGTGCGGGCGCGTGGGGTGCGTGCGTGCAAAGTGAAGTGCGTGCAGCAGTGCAGTAGGTAGTAGCCACACAAGTCCTAAGTTTAGGTAGTGTAGTCGGAGTCGGGCTTGACGCTTGACGTAGGTAGTGTACCTACTGTAGGCAAGTAGGTATGTAGGTAAGTATGTAGGTAAGTACTATACCTACTTGGCCCCAGCTCGCGAGGATCTCGGGTATGTATGGACCAACATCGACGCCCAGATTCTGCCCAGATTCTGCCCGGCTAGGTACCTCAACAACAACGATGCGCATGTGGGACTGGGCTGGGGGAAGGGAAGGGAAAGGAAGGGGAAGAAGTTGATGTGGGATGCTCTAGAAGGGTAAGGTAGAAGCAAGGTAGCGGCAAGGTAGAGGGACTCTGCACCTACCAATTCCCTGCCGCTGTGCCGAAAAAGGAATAAATGCCTACCTACCTAAGTCAATGAAGAGGGGGTGGGGTGTTATCCAAATGCGTTGGCCACTCTACAGTACAGTAGATCTCGAAATCCAAAAACCCATATACCGACCGATTTGCGATTCTCCGAGGTTTAGGTATTGACAATCACAAACAGAGTCGATACATAGGCGAGTATGTTGTGAATAGAACAACTGTTGTTGTTGTTATTGTTATTGTTGTTTTTAGATGGGAGAGGTTCATGATGTACGTACGTACATACATACACATACATACATACATACATGTACGGCTGCACATGGCTGAACCTATCAAAGGAGAGAGAGGAGATGAAGGCAAGCCAGGGAGCATTGGTGCGTGACTTGTACCTACTCAGACACCTACCCACCCGGGGTACATCCGGTACTTGAGCAGATATTACGCTCCAGAAAAAGGAACTGAGAGTATGACAGCATGGCTGTTAAGATCCTTTGTACTTCCTACCAAACAAATATCGCATCTCTTCTACTGTAAGTACTGTGCTCCCCGGACTGCCGCTGACTCGCGTGGGTAGGTAGGTAGGTTACGAATATGACAATACGTCTCGGCTTCGCCAATCATTATTTGCGTCACTTGAACATTTTTCATACGCTGTTCTGCCCAGCCCTACAGATCTCTCGCATCATATCCAGCGTGTACTGTATATCTCACTCAGTACCTAGTAGCCTGTGCCATCTGTGACAACGGTTTACTTGTGCTACGGATTCATCCTCTGTGCTAAATGTTATTCGCGCTTATAGAATGTGTGCAAAGTGCTGTCTGCCAAGCCACATCGGTCAACGTCGCCTTGTCATGCGCTCATTCAATTATCCATGTCCATGAAATAGCCATGACAAGAGGGAGGGTTCTACAGTCAGTCGATCCGGCGGTGTGGATGTTCGTGAGACGGACGCCTCAAAAGCCTGATACTAAGCTAATTTCTGCGCTATAATCCATAGAACGCTTCTAGGGTCTTTACACTGATGTCAGTTATCCTATCTATGTAGACCCCTCTCCTTACCGCACCCCGTTCCATGTTTATGAGCGCTTGGTTACCTAGAGGGGGAGCTGAGACAGCCTGTTGTGGAATGTCGTGGGATGTCGCGGGAAATGATTATTTTTACTGGGTTTGATAATCTAACTCCGAAGTCTCATCCATTCGAGAGCTAACGTACTGTACATAACCGATGGGAGCAGGAAGCTGTTGCATCAGGCTAGAGAATCTTCAAGACAAGCGGCAGCCATCTTTACTTAAAAACTACCTGAATCAAGAGCAAGGCGTGTCCGAGCTACGAATTATTGACCAATCGAAAGTCCCAGCATCAGGTCGTAATTTTGATTGGTGGTGATAATTGATTTATGACTCTGTTCAATCAGAGCTTCGTAGTACCTACCTACTACCTACCTACCTTGGGTATGGCGAGACGGGGAACCCAGTGGGCAACACACAAATCTGCATGCACCTTTCCGAAGTTGAGAGCCGTTGGCATTACCTTGCCACCTCGTCGTCACATGGTGTCTCTAGGTAACTTGATCAACAACAACTGCATGTCTCGCAAACGTCGTGCCTGGTCTAGGAGAGTTATTGACTGACACCTGCATGGGCTACCTACATGCCTATTTTACTTCCTAATGCGCCGAACTCACGGGATATGCGGCCTAAATTCTGTCCTACCTAGGCACGAACCTGCAGCTTGACGGGTGCCCAATCGTCCGAGGGTAAGAAAAGTCACATTCGCAAACTTGTTGATCGAATCCATCTCGAATATTTCCCTTTATGATGATTATACGGATCTCTATATCAAATCGGCTCATGAACCGGTTGAGATTATATGTTAAGGCACTAATTAATTAATTAATAACACGTCTTATTTTTAGCTTGCATGTAACGGTTGGTGGTTCTGCTTCAAAATCGGCTATTGGCATCTTAGTACTTCGCATTCCCTGATATCAGGCTAGGTTTGCCCCGCTCACGGAGTTTGTGACTGGACTAGAAGGTCCAAGCGGATACTGAATTCCTTCTACTACTTATGTACCTACTGTATGATGGAAGAAAGGGGGGTGTGACACTAGAGTATAGTGTCTGCTAATTTAAACCCCGGCTTTGAATCAGCTTACTCTCGACCAAACAGGTACAAAAAGGGAACACAGCCAGTAACAAGGATCTGGTCAGTTAGGCTTTCTCATCAACGTCCAGATTATAGTACTGAGGGAGTTTTAAACGCACTGAGTATGCAATGGTTTGACACAGCCTGACAGGGCGTGACGGAAGTAAATTTAGGGATGTGGATGTAGGGCGCCGGCGTAAGCCGCCTTACTGGCTGTTTGGATCCCCAACCAGCCAAAGAAAGCCGCTTTTGGGCGCGGTCGGCCCTCGAATCAGCGCTGCCTCCAAATTCGCGTACCCGACAGCCTTGACGACGTTTATCGTTGGGCACCGAGACGCTCTTGACGCTAGGCTCCGCTGCTTGTGACTGCAGCTGTACAACACACCAACACACACACCACCCTTCTAGGAAAGCCGTGATACCACCAGAACTACACGAGTTCACTTTCCGCCGTGCTCCAATATATGCTACGTCGAGCCCATGGATCCCGGCTCCATCACGGGCAAAGGCTAGCACTAGCTTATCGCCAACTCCAGGACGTACACTTAAGTAGGTATCACGATATCGTTCTGGTCCGAAAACCGCAGCCCCATCACGATCTTCCCACATGACGGCATGGCCGTGTCCCCACACATACCTCTCTACCCAGCGTGTTTGTCAAGCTTCGGGTCCTTCAGGATTGGACGACTTGGATATTGTTCTTTTTCTATCGAGACACCATATTAGCCCGATTATCCCGTGTTTCAGGAGTGGTGGTGTGGGCTGAGAAAATCGAAGTCGGCGTTGGAGAGAAACAAAACTAAGCAAACCCACCTTCCACTTTTCTAGATCGTCTTGTTTCGTCTTGTACTGCTTGACTAGGTCATCGAGGACCTTTTTCAAGCCTTCGGCGTTCGTCTTTAGAGCGGGAACAACGTCTTTGACGGTCCTCTCCACAAGTACACCATTGATCATCCGAAAACACTTGCGATCCTCGGGCAAGGGTTCCAGAGTCTCGAGTACGAGCCTAGATATCGTAACGTAAGCATTTCAAATGTCACATAGGGAAGCGGTGAGCCCGGCAAAATGAGGCGGTGAGGTTCATGATATCCATCGGGCTCCACGCTTGGACCAGAATCCCTGGATATAATCCTTGGAACGGCTGAAGCCTACGGAGCATGGGAATATAGCCCAAGCCTAAGCGGCTAGGTGATACAAGAAACGAGAAGCCGCTTCGCGGGACGTCACTAACTTGTGTTCTTCGGACTCTTGCTCGACGTCACCGATTTTTTGCGCCAGTTGCTGCAGCGTATTCTTGTAGTTGGAATACGTTGCTTGCAATTCTAGAATTTGGTTAGCGCGGATCTATTTCATCATGTACTGTAGCCTTTACCACTCACCTTGCTGCTTCTTGGCGGGGATTGTTTTCGATGCCATTGGTAACTATGTGGGAATAAGGCTGCTTAGTTAGGTGTCGTTGGAATGAAGAGGATAGAGATACGTCAAGACATGCTACCTTGAATGAGCTGCGCCTGAGAGAAGTGATGGACCCTAAGTTGACTGGAGGGGAGGTGTGGAGGCGGAACGTGGCCCATGCTTTCTAGCTGACCAAAGAGGTGGGAGCACTAGGCCAAGGTTTCGTTGGACCCTGCCGCAATTCTGTCCGCGAAAACATTCGACGTTGCCAGCAACACCACTCCTTTACCGTGGCTGAGGATCCAATAAGTCAAGATGCATCCTCACTTGCATACAAAGAACAATATAGGTATGTCAATTTCTACGTGCAAAAAACATATCACCCACCAGATTCACCGTAGGCTAACCCAGGGGTGGTTTCCAGCATGCGAAGAAATCATGACTGCGCTTGAGGACTGCCATGCCCGAGGCTTCCTGTGGAAATCGATGGGCATGTGCAGCAACGCGAAACACCAGGTCACCCTGTGTCTTCGAGCCGAGCGACTCAAGCGCACAGCTGCGAACAGGGAAACCGCCAAGATCAAGCGCGAGAAGGTCCAGAAGGCCTGGGCCGAGATCGATGAGAACTCATAACCGGGCGCAACGCGCGCACGCCACGACAATAGACAGAGCCGATTGTTTTAAAGTGATTGTACGATATGTAAGAAATATCATGCACTAGGTTGGGGCCAGTAAGGTGTTTAGAAGGGTAATTGGACACGGCCTTTTATTTCACGAAGTGGCAGGCAACGCTACCTACTTCACAAGGGTTGAACATTTCTGTCCTGGTTCGCAGGTCTTGTTTCAACTACCTACTCTACCACTCAACCACAAAGTTTGATGTCCGCCAAAATGGTCGCTCGATCACATACAACGGATCCGGCCCTTCCATCTTCTTACAGCGTCTTCCGGAAAGCATTACCGAACGTGTAGAGACCAAACGCAGAGATTAGACTCAGGACGGTCGGGACCGGTTTTCGAAGCCGGATGGCTCGGGGGATTGAGGAGCCGCCGAGGACGACTGATGCAAGCAGAGCAAGCTCAATCCCATAGGGCTGGCGCGATTGTAGGCGGTAACCACCGAGACCGTCTGGAGATTGAAATCAGCGATTCACTACTCCCTCTGTCAAACGATTTTTTATCGGAAGCAACGTACATAAGAGACCAACAGTCAGCCCTGCGGCAATTGAGGGCACAGAACCAGTCCGGACGTAGCCCATGGTACCGCCACCCGCCGTCAAGGCCCCGAGCACGTAGGCGATGTTCTCGAGAGACTGGCCGAGAAGGAGTATGTTCAGTTCTCATGTACTTCTACAGGACAATATATTTGTGCATGCTTACCATTTTGATGCGCGATTTCTCTAGTGTTAATTGAGACGTTAAGATTGCGAATAGATGAGTTGCGATATATATAGTATATGAGCTGCGACGATTAGTTACTTCAACTTCAGGAAGACTCGGGATCGCATAAGTAATGTCGACACCGAGGAAATGCGGAGCCCCCAATGACGCCGACAGAGGAAATCGTGGAGAACTGTGGCTGAAGCTCTGCCAACAAGCCACACCTCAACACTGCAAGCTGGGGTTATCCAGGCTCTGATTCGTCACTTACTCCAAATCGGGATTCTAGGTTTCGTGTCCCTTTGCCTGTACACTAGGTACTGCCACTTACGACGGTACCTACATCTACAGTAGGAAACTGTACAAGCCAAGCAGACCAGGAACCAATTCGCAACCTACTACCAACCAGCAACAACTTTTGCCACGACTGCCCACGAGATACTTGCTTCTTGCGACCGACACCTGAACACTGCTGCTGTCACACGCCTCCACGATGGCCCCTAAGAAGCCCGCGACGGCCACCGGCCCAGCTACCACAACCGCCACATCTACGAGCACGAGCAGCAGCAGCAGCTCCTCCCGCCAGATCGACAAGGTCGCCCTTAACATCATGCAACACTACCACAAGACAACGCCGCAGCGCACGAAACTGATTGACGCTTTCATGGCCTTCCTCGTCATCGTCGGCGGCCTACAGTTCGCCTACTGCGTCTTGGCTGGAAACTACGTGCGTCCCCATCTGCCCCAAGCACGGGTGAACACCATATCCTTTGTGCAAGGAATGATCGCATGCATATGAGGCGTTAATGGAACGTGCTAACTCTTGGTGGACTTGTAGCCTTTCAACGCTTTCCTATCGGGCTTCTCTGCTACTGTTGGACAGTTCGTCCTCACAGGTACGTCACTTCAATGCCCACCGCCCATCCCTCCCATGTTCTAGCTAGAAAAGCCCGAGTATGAGGGATTGCAAGGGGAGGATAGAAGGAAGAAGCGGAATGCTGACCTGACAATAGCGTCCTTGCGCATCCAGACCACCGAAGCCAACAAATCCGAATTCCCATCCGTGTCGCCGGAGAGGTTCGTTGCATTTGTCTAAGCCCTATTATAAAGATCTCCCACTAACATTCAGTTCTCTTGCGCAGGGCGTTTGCGGATTTCGTAGTAGGAAGCTTGATCCTGCACTTCTTCTGTATCAATTTCATAAACTAGGGAACACAATAACAACAATACTGTAAAGGCGCAAAAGGAATAGGCGTGTGCATGTACAATGGGATATGAATTCACAAAGAATTGGGGAGGCACCGAAAAACGTTCAAAAGGGTGTCGAGGCCTGTCTTCGACATAGATGTACAGCTAAGAAAGCGATGACTTTCAGAATCACAACGAGACAAATAGGCCTCATTGGAAAGGCTTTTGATCTATTTCCCAGCCCTATCCCATGAAATATGGCGAATATCAAACAGTGACATATGCTCGACTTCACCTATAGATACATGTCAATCTAGTCCACGTCCTCCTCACTCTCAGTAGGTGCTGCTTCTGCCTTAGGCAGTGGTGGCCCCGAAGCTTTGGGTGGCCCGCCACCTGCTTTAGGCGGCGGAGGAGGTGGTGTCTTGCTCGTAGAAATGTTGCCATCCAGTGCCCTGCTCTTCTTCTCCTCCTCCGCCAAGTAGTCGTCCATAAGCCTATTTGGACTATGACCATGTGCATGTCTATCTTTCTTCTTGCCCCGTGGCGGCGCACTGGTACCTCCCGCAGGCGGCGGTGGTGGACTCACTAGTTGTGCAGGGACGAGGAATCCGGCACCCTGCGCCTCCGCGGCCGACTCGCCTGTAGAAGGTGCCAAAAAGCCCGAGACATCATCTGGCGGCGGCGCCAACGTCGTGAACTGCTCGCCAGCACCCGGGCTCACCTCCCCGCCGTCGAACATGGTCTCTCCGGGCGCGGAGACGGGCTCGTCGAGGGGCGGGGGCAGGCGGTGCAGCGCGCCGAATCCCAGGACGCAGCCCAGGGCGCCCTCGCCGCCCCACTCGCGCGAGGGCACGATCTCCAGCTCCCGCGTGACGTTGTACTCGTTGTTGTAGACCCACAGGCGCAGCGGGCGGCCGATGTAGTCGTCGACGAGCTCGCCGAGCCCGCTCTCCCCGTGCAGGATCCCGTCCGGCGTCCCCAGGATGTAGTCGCTGTACGGCAGCAGCCCGGCCGCGTCCGCCGGCGAGTTCGCGGGCACGTCCAGCACGTGCCAGATGGTCGACGCGAGCGATAACGGGGCCCATTGCAGCGAGAGCCCCAGCGACCCCGTCGTGGGCGGCACGGGGATGTGCAGCACTCGTATGCGTTGGCCCTGTGAGACAGGCAAGCCGTTGTCAGTTTCTCCCGTTCTCCTAGCCGACGACTCTGCTCGTCAAATGCGGACTCGGGTTGTCGTTACCTTTGCGCTCCATAGTCCGAGGGCCACGGTGCCACCAGCGCAATTCCGCACTTCTTGGGCGAAGAGTCGCGGGTCTGGGTTATCCTGTCCCGATTTCCTCGTTAGGACAGATGTGCTTGCTTTTCATGTTTGCGGCGAGGAATGGTTTGGGGCTCGTACAATCATGCGCCCGTTGATGCTGACTACGAAGTCGAACCATGGCTCTACACCCAGCTCCAGATTCGTGTTGCGCAATACTTGGAATCCGTAACCTTGGCCTTCCCTCTGCTGGGGCCGCGAATCGCCGTCGAGGCGCGAGAGATAGCGATTGAGGGCGTTAAACATGGTGTCGTGTGTCCTCCAGTTGGTATTATTGTGTGTCAGAGAAGCATGGGGACAATTTTAACGTTAGACTAGTCGTGTGTTGTATTTGTCGTTCTAGTCTACGTAATTAATAGATGAAGTCATTATTTGGAGCAAGACAGACAAGTGCCCAGGTGGTCTTAGCATTAGCATACGACCTCTATGTACTCAGCCTTCGTTTCTGGCGTGACACGATTAAGATGTAGGTACCTACGGTTAGCTACAGGCCACTATCTGGGTACAGCATCGGCGGAAGGTCCAAGCTTTCAAAGTTCCTTGGTACCTGCAGTATAGGTACCTAAGGTAGTGGACCCGCCTCCAGGCTTGGTTCAACAACCATTCAGGTCTCATCTGGAAATAGTATAAATCTGAATTTCACTTAATTCTTATTCCATTATTTGGTCACCGTCATACAAAAATCGAAACGTTTATTCGTCGAAATGAAGAGTGTCAAGAATCTCCCCTTGACGGATAAGTGTCATCATTGGACTCATCTCGGCGAGGTACCGTGGGACTTACAAAAGTAAGAATCAAGAGATACCCAATTCATTTCTCCGATGCATTTTCAAGGCCACTCACTAATCAAGGTCGTTCGTTCACAGGTACTGGCAGCAACGATACACAATTTTCCCACTCTATGATAATGGCATCTACATGACTGAGGAAGCATGGTACGGCGTGACCCCAGAGCCAGTCGCCATGTAAGTCCAACTCTACCAGACCCTCGCGCGCTCATGTTAACCCACCTTAGACACCTGGTTTATGACTTCGTTGGCTTCATAAGTCCAGAGAAACGCACTGTCATCGATATGTTCGGGGGTGTTGGTGGTAATGCCATAAGCTTGGCCATGGCTATGGAGGAGGATGAATATACACCACGCTTCGATAAGGTGATAGCTATCGAACTGGACGCCTCGACACTGGCATGTGCGCAGAACAACGCCGCCATCTATGGCGTTGCTGACAAGATCACCTGGGTCCTGGGCGACAGCTTCAAGTTCCTCGAGCTCCTAGCCAAGTCTCCAAGCCAGTTAGACGAAGACTTGCGCGTTGATATCGCCACGACGACCATCTTCGCATCGCCGCCGTGGGGCGGACCTGGCTATCGAACGGATGAGATATTTGATCTCAGCACGATGGAGCCGTATAATCTGGCCACGCTACACGAGGCTTACAAGGCCATGGACCACGCGCTCTACCTACCCCGCACCAGCGACCTACGGCAGATCGCCAAGCTAGTCCCTGATGGCGTCAAGATCGATATTGTCCAGTACTGCGTCGAGGGCGCCAGCAAGGCCATGGTCGCGTATATTCCTGCAGCCGCTGAAGATCCAGACGGCTCGACAGCTAATCAGTCAATGTCATGATCCTAAGCAACCCCCTAGAACAAGACAGTTGCTATAGGTGTCAAGACTGACTGCATTTTCGTCAGGCGGTTTTTCAGGCCCCATACTGGAGTTTACACTATCATGACTCTCTTGCAACTTACGGCGTTGAAGCCTTAATAACTGCTAGTTAATACCGCACTTTACCATTTGCGTGTCCGGAACGCCTAATTCGGTATGAGTTATCTTGTTATAATCATGGACTCCCAGCTCGATCAACAGCGTTGAACCATTACGGTCATTTAGCACAATTTCCGCATCACGCCTTCTGGGGGGGTTAGCAGACTCTATTCGATCCTTAAAACACCTGTCCCGGCAGTTTTGACATTCCAAAGCCCTATTTATAGGCAAGAATAGGAAACACAGTGCCTATTCTTGTGTCACCATGGGTAGGGTCTATACAAATCATTCGATATTTGCGCTTCACGTCCTAGCCCACAAGCAACGCTAGGCAGAGCCCTTGCCCACGACATCACACAGAATACCGACAAGATTTCTACCTCGCAAAACCCAGAAAGAGAACGTCGACTCAGCCTCCTCGACAACTTCGATGATAACATCGTTACTATCATCAGACTTGCCATTACTACTAAGAACACGAAGGTATGCTATACTAGGAGCTTATAACCAAACCAAGCCCCTCTATGGGCCAGCAATCCCAGAACCGAGGATTAGAGAACGACGGTATTCACAGGATGAAGAGAGAAGTCTATTAATAGAGGCCGATGTCACACGTACCAAGAGATTGGGACACCCGAGACCAACACCTGCATATCCTGTATATAGTCAGTCATATGAGTGTAACTCTGTGCGAGGCTTCAGCTGCCTACTTACCAGCGTATTCCAGGCCATCTGAGACAGCTGTAAGAAAGCGAACAGGCAAGAAGAAACAAAAGTCAGCAACTAAGCGCGAGGCTATTCAAACATAGAGACTGCAGATCTTCCACCTCGCCGAATAGGTTTCATAGCTCCCGTAATACCTTAAAGGATTGTTTGTAGTTCAAGTATTATTTTTAAGCCCCTGTTACAGGCGATCATATGAAGTACACTAGGTTTTCATAGGTTCTTGTTGCGTGTAACAAAGCTTCGACCACGCGCGGCAGGAGGATCACTACCTCCACCGCTGCTTTCCATTCGCGAATGTGCCGCCACCGCGTTATCTAGTAGGCATTCCTGGTATCGTTGGGGGTCGGGGGATACTGTGTTTGAAGATCGGGTCGATTGGGAGACTGTAAGCGGACTCTACTAGTCTGGTGCTTAAGATTGGTATTATTGAAAACGATGGCTTTGAGTGGTATATGATTTCGATATGGCTTAGGTGCTAGTATCGAGTAGTCCCCTAGCTCTAGAGTTGGATCATTGTTTCCAGGCGCTAGCTCTACTTATGATACCTGTCAGGTTTCGTAGTTAGGGCTGAGGTGGTTTGTTTATCTTGACAAAACTCACTTGTTGTGCTGGGGGTTGCCGGGTCGGTCTCCTGGGTCGCAACCTCAGCAACCTCAACATATCAACATTTGATCTGCTCAGTTCGAATAGTCGCACAAACAATCTCACAAATATGATACCGACATATAAGATTCTCGGTGAGACAAGCATACTATATTCGACATGACAACGTATCACATCTCGAATCTGAATCTGTTTCCAGTTCATTATAAGCTATGATAGCTTCGTTGACCCGACCCCAAACTAAAGTCCATCTCTTGCAACACAGAGTCTTTTGGTTGAGTAATAGCATACTTTTCCCGGCGCTGCTCTCAACTTGATTGGACGCTCACATGACGATGTCCGTGAAACCACCCCAGTGTTACCCTGGTATTCTGGCATTCTAGACATGCCTACGAAGGAATCGTCCACCCTAGTAGCGTGTTGTACGTGCTTACAAAACACCGAGTGTCTTTACACGATGATAGATTTATTTATTTCCCTTTTGAAACGTCCGCGTTGTCTCAAATCTTTATGAATATCCTCCCTATACCGTCCATGCCGCAACGAGCCGCGCGGGAGCACATATCGGATAGTCCCGGCGACGACCTGCAAGGTAAAGTGGCTCAGCCTCACACAATACCTAATGTGGGCAGTTTGATAAAAAAGGGATCTACGTTTCAATTAACATATTTTCTATTGTGGCCGAGAAACTTATATCGGTAGGCTCCGAGGCTTGAAACCCCCACCTGTCGTGCCAGGGCGCATTGTTTACTCGGGTGTGTATCATGGCCGGCCAACCCTTCAGCCTTAACCGCGCACATCGTGGCAACTAACCCGAATTCCTCTAAGCGAGACTGAAGCCTAAAACAGATATAGAGAAGTTTTCCTTGAAACCGTTATCCGGGTTCCCGGCAAAAAAGAGATCCGGTCTAAGAATCGAGCCTGTAAAGTCAATACAATTTGTGTGCAATATCTGGCAGATTATTTAAACTACCCCCTTCGGTGAATTTCTTGCAGAAGATGCCAATAAAAGGTGGAAAGCTACATACAAACCTCGCCTTACGAGTAACACTACCTTGTATTCATGCTACATAACCGCCGAAATGGTCCCGGCACAAACAGCATTTACGAGTATAAATTTAACAGCGTCGATAACCGTACAGCTGCCGAGCGTTACACATACTGACAACTTAATAACATGTTGGCTACCACCGACGACGGCCAGGCAGCCTCACGCCGAGTGTCCAGGCCACGTATATGAAACGTCTAATCGCGACTCGAGAGATGCGTTTCTCGCATTCGACCCTACTTATTACCAGGGGCTGAGTTTAAGTGGCGGCAATTGTTTCCTAACTTGTCTCCCAACCGAAGCTGGAAAATGGTGGCAACAAGAGAAGGGCCTAGCTACGACCTCTCCTGGATCAGAGTACATGTGTCCCGAGGCGTATTATACGGTTACAACATCAGGTACCGATGAAGATCTCAAGCAGGTGTTCTGCTGCCCCTCGTGAGTCGCCCTATCTCGTCCTCTCTGAGACTCTCAGGCCTCTTACTAAAACCAGGGAGTTTTGCAATAGGCAATACGGAGTATTATTACTTCTTACAGAATCACTCTATCCGTCTAAAACGTGGAAGCATACCTTTCCGTCTCGATGTATCACGCCGATAGTACCAGGAAGCGCCTTCACGTATTCAAACCCAGTGCAAATCCGGACTGCGACGGTTGCTACGGCGAAACCCGACAAGACGATCCCTATATCTGCAATCCCGATAATGATGCCGACCCCGTCCATCACGACTTCTACATGCACAGAGTCTATCAGCTCTTGGAAACCAAGAATAACTACTGAGAACTCTTCTTCTGGATCAGAAATATCTTCAACCACCTTGTCGTGTTCCACACCTAGCGCAAGCGGCCGAAGTTCGAATGCTAGCGGCGGTCGTACACGGTTTAGCCTAAGTGACAGGATAGCGCTTGGGGTTGGGATAGGGGTTGGACTTGGTGTCGGGATACCCTCGGTCATTCTCGCCTTTGTCCAGTATCGTAGGACGAGATTGGGGTCGATCATTTTCATGTCTACGAGGTGTACAGCGAAAAGGGAACCGCAATCATATACATCTTCGGAATGAGCGTGCTTCAGGAAGAATGCCGTAGTGCGCCGGAGGTTTGTTCCTAAGGAGGATTATAGGGAGATCGTTGACTACATACTAAGATCACCCGCCCCCCCTGAAAGGAAATTTAAATAGGTAGTTCACTCTTTTCCTGTCGTATTGTTAGGAGTTATTTCAATCAGTCATTTTTCTACTAATCGGGTATCTTTTCTTCTAATCTGTCATTTTGTCTTCGAACCAGTCTTTTTTTTGAACTACTTAGTCATTTTTCTAGTATAAAAATAATAGTTAATATTTAATACACACTGATGAAATCATTTTTCCTTGCCTCTGTTTTTGCTCATACCTTCTTTGGTTGTTTAGAAACCTATGAGCCTACTTACTATTCCTCAGCCCCAGAAGAAATCTTAACTATTATGTTGTAATAGTGACTAGACCAGTTGACTCTACTTAGGTAGCCTACCCAAAAACTAACACTATAACCGTACTACAACAGTCTACCAGCCTACTATCCTCACAGGCGCGCTACGATACCTGAAGGATGGACATTCAATGATGTTCACTTTATTAGCTAATTCTTCATCTCTACGAGTGTCTAGGATACATGGACTGGCTTCGATATACTACTATACCTAAAGGACTCTCGTCTGGCTGCACCTATTTAAGTGCGATACACAACTGTTTCAAAGTAGTTCAAGGGACCTCGGTTCATACTCTGATCTAGAGATTCACTCAGTAAAGTAGAGGGTAAGCCTTTGCTTATTGAGAATATCATAACATTCATAGTTGTGTTGGTAAAGCGGCGTTGAATAATCGTGAATATCATCCGGAAACGCAAGGGGTTTATTAATACATAACAAAGCCCAGGACTGCTAAAACAGCGAACTCACTTTCAAATATATGCCATTCCATCATATAAAGGTCTAGGAGAAAAGAGTATTGTAGCCAGTTTACCCTCCCACCAGATGATTAGACCCTCCTTTTTCGTATTCTCAGGAGTTTCCAGACCCCAGCTCATTACCCTCAAACGGGCTGGTCCGTAATGTTCATTGCCTCAGTCATATACGTCGTCGAAGGCTCGAGTGGTGGGTGTATGATGCAATATCGTTTTGAAAAGCACGAACCCGAATACACCACCAGTGTGCCTCAAGATTGCCCAATACCCGTCACATCGATCGTGATTGAGTACGCAATGCCAAGCATGTACAGAATCGTGGAAATCTAATCTACCAAGCGCGTAGGGCGTTACCAATGTAAAGCGATGCCGAATAGAAAAAAGATATTTAGATACTAAGAATTAAATTTATTCTCGTAGAAACGAATAGGTGCCGGCCAGATAAGAGAGCCAGCCACGAAAAAATCCTCCAAGTTCCCTAGATACCGGGTCGGCTGAAGTCACTACCCGCCGGCCAGTTGCCCAGCTTGCCCGGGTCGCCGCCGATGCGGACGTACTGTCCAACGGCCGGGATGCCGTCTTGCAAGATGTAGAACTGGTACCAGCCTGGAGGGGCAATGTATTTGCTCGGGGGTGCTGTTACCGTGCATATCTTTAGGGCGCAAGTGACGGCTGGCATCAAGGTGCGAGCGCCCATCGAGTTGCCGTGAGTGCTGGACACGGCACCGAGGAGCGAGGCCGTGATAGTACCGGCGGCATTGGCGCCGAGAGTGACCGTGATCGTACCGCCATACGACCAATCTTTGTTGGTGATCGTGAACGTAGGGCGGGGCTTAGCGCTGTAGAGGTAGGGTGGCGTGAACACCTCGACGCGGATTTCCTGGGGGTGCTTGCCATCTTGAGGGTCGGAACCGGTGATTAGGACACGGCCGTCAAGAAGAGTGATGGCCTCGCTGTGGTACAGTCGGGCGACCGTAGTATTTGCCATGATGGAAATGCGCTGGCCGGCGGGCTTGAAGGGGTCGTAGAGCAGAGCGTTCAAGTTTGGGTCGTCGGCGAGGCCAAACCCGGCAACACCATGTTGGGCACCGTTGGCAATCAAGTATGTGCCGTCGGGGAGAGGAGCCATGCAGCTCATCACACGCTTGGAAGGCATACGCTCGAGGGTCCAGGTGGGGTTGGCAGCCTCAGGGTAGATGCTGACGCAGTTGTCGAGAGCCTCACCACCGCCTTCGGTAGAGCCACCACACATGAGAATTCCGAGAGGGTCGGTGTAAGGGGCTATCTGTGGCAGCAGCACGGATGCACCCTCGAGGGGATACGTACGACCAGCCAGGGGATTCACGACTGAGCCAGGCATGTTAGGAAGAGTCTTAACTGTATCGAATGTCACCTCGTTCAGGATTCTAGCCTCGTTCCAGTAGCCGACGAAGATACCACCACCTGGAAGAACAGCAAGGAAGGGGTACAAGTTGTTCGGATCAGTGCGGGCTAGCCAGTCCATGTATAGATAGGGGCCTGAGTTAGGCAAGAGCTCCAAGGTAGGCTCGGCCTTGTCGTTGGAGCCAATCTCACCGCCAACAACCAGGATGGATCCATTGGTCATGATCATAGCCGAAGGATACCATCGGCCTCTTTGGAGCTTAAGGACGTTGACATTCTCTTGCCAGTCGTTGACTCCCTTGACGCCGTCAGAGCCGTCGGGTGTGTACAGTCGAACGCCGTAGGTTGAGTCAAGGGACCACCCGCCGACGGTCAGCTGTCGGCCGGCCTTATCGGGGAGAATCACACCCGCAGAGCAGAATACATCAGTCTTGAGATGCATAGTTCTCCAAGCGCGAGTGAAGTTGCCAAGTTGACTGAGATCGAGTTCATAAGCGCCGGTACTGTTGGGAGCACCAGTACCCCACTTCTCTAAGAAAGTGACCTTGCCCGTAATCGATTGCATCGTCATCAGAGGCGTAACGACGCCACCGACGAGGTTCGAGTACGTACCCGCGGCGTTGCCCTTAGGGTAATGGAAAACATAGAGAGGCTTTGACCCGGTCCAGAAGTAGGTGCTGAGTCTGGAGCCACCACCGCAGATGGCTGATGCATTTCCAGCGCAGACGACGTTGCAGTCACCTTCGGGTTGCTTGGTAGAGCCTATGGTTGTGATATCTATGGGGTCACCGCAGTAACACTCCTCGCCGTATTCCAGGCCAGCAGCGGCGTAGCCGAATTTTGCGCATTGGGCCAAACAAATGCTGGCTGTCATTGTGCCGGGGTAACGAAGCTGCCATGGAAGGGTACGTGTATTGTTGATGTTGTCATTGTAGCAACCCTGGTATGTCCACGTCCCATTCAGACCACTTGTCTGCACGGTTGGTGGCTGGAAGGTTTCGGGTGTTCCCTTTGAATAGATGGTTAAGTAACCAGCACCACCACAGTTAACAGCGCTGTTTCCGCTACAGGGTGTGTTGCACTTGGTATTGTCCGTGCCTTTGACGCCTCCATTATAGATGGCGTTACTGCAGAAGCACTGTCTGTAGTATTCAGTACCCGAAATAACGTAGTTCAGGCTGTCACAAAGGCTGGCGCAACTCTGAGGGGTTAGCTGATCATTATCTGGGGCGTTGTATGTTGGCATGATACGGCCATTGGGACCATCCTGCCAACAACCCTGGGAAGTCCATCCGGTGGGAAAGGTGGTAGGAACCGGCGTGGGGGTTGTAGTGGGATCGGGTGCAATATCGGTACCGTTGAGGACATAGACGGAAAGGCGGTTACCAGCACCACAGTATTCGAGTGCGTTACCAGCACAGAGCTGGCTGCAGTCGGACGCAGGGGCACTGACGGAACCTGACTCGAACTTGTTGCCACAATAGCACTCGCGGCCGTACTCAGTGCCGAATAATGTTGTTCCCTTAGTATTGCAGAAACTCTGGCATGACTCTAGCGTCATCGCATCATCAGCATAGTCGAACGCGCTCAGAGCACGACCGCCACTAGCCTCGGTCCGACAGCCATACCAGTTGTAGTTGGCAATTCTCGCGGGTTGAGAAGGGCCCGTAGGAGTGGCCGCCGCTACGGTTACAGTGTCATCTGTTTTTGTTGGCTCGTCCTGCTGAGCTGAAACGACGGACAGAAGGAAGACGGGGGACAGGGCTGGACCAGCCCGTGTGAGCCTCATCTTGAAGATATTCGCCGGAAAGCAGCCTACCTAGTGTCGGAGTGACGCAGGAAAGGAAACCGGCAAGTCAACAAGAATGAGAACGGAGCGGCAATAAAGGCACGGGGGCACGGGAACGATATAAAACAAAGCAAGCGTGGAAAGCCCACGGGATGCTCTATAAATGACCCGTGTTATGGCTTGAATACCCTTTGATGCAACGCGAAGACGGCTCCGGGGGCGAAGCAGCCATTTAATATTAAAGATGCTGAGCAGCATGCAGCCAGCTTTTCGTTGTACATATAGGTAGGCACCATATTCCTCAGCTTATACAACAAAGCTAACCCACTTCACGATACACGCTGACCGGGGTCCCGTTCTAGCCGCAGCCGAGCCAGCTAGTAAGATCGCCTCAACGCCGCTGTGGTCTGGAGACACGAAGCGAGAAACAGAATTATACTAGTAAACACATAGTGATAGTAGAGCTATTAACCCTAGCAGACGGCGTAAATAGGGGCGGTTGGTGTGTTGCGATAGAACGCCAAGAGTACCTACCGTAAGCGCCTAAGTCGTTGAGAACCAGAGCAGAAATATCCCGAATTGTTCGCGCTCCCATCGCATCCTGTGTGCGGATCGGCTCATGTGCATGTGGGTTTCCTCTGTCGAGATTGCAGCTGAGAGGCGTAGCGTACTGTAGCATGCCAACAAAGGCCGTCATAATAGAGTCTACCTGTACACTGCTGGTATTGTCGCGGACTCGGTTTTGTGGTTGGACAACTCTCGGAGACTAAAACCGAGGGTGGGTCAATACGAGAGACACCACACTACTGTACAAAGACAGGGGCAAGGGGGAACGAGGCGGGATTGGGATTGCATGGCGGACAGGGGGGGGGGGGGTTGGATAATCCTAGCATGTAGTAGTATTTTATGTTATTTGTATGTGCCTGACTTCAGGGTTGTGCTATCTCGATTGGAAGGCGGATGACCCCTCCACCTGTAAGTGAGAGGCAGCCCGAGGTCATCAGCACCTCCCTGATAGCGGTGGTAAGGACATGTCGTAAATATCGGTAATGCTGTGCAATGCTATATTATTGTAGAACAGTATGCTTGGTTGGGTATAGATGAGCCAGCTGAGCGAGCGCGGGGTATTAATGCCAACACAGAGAGCGCCATCGACTGCGACCCGGTAGCGCGGCACTCTGGATGGCAGATAGATGCAGATATCAAATGGCGTATCTACTGTAGGTAGTGTACAATAGCTCGGAAGTCCATGTGGACACTTATCCGATGGCTCGCAGGGTAAGTATGTACGTATTTGCGAAAGTGGTGTTGGCGTTTTCAGCTGCGCAGCATCATGGTCCTATTGTCGATCCTTAATCAAAGAGGTGAAGTGTTTTGAACAACTGAGATATTAAGCCACATTGATTGACTGGAAGGGATGCCATCGTCCTGGACACCTATCGTACCTAGATCACGCGTCATTTTAAGACCACAAGCAAGGTAAGAGGCTACTTCTTGCCAGATTCGGATGCCAGTACGTTCACCTACCTATTGCATTCTTACTACAGACCATCGGCACAACCCTAGGTCTGCGAATGGTGGCTCACACGGGCAGCGCCTCTTCGCAAATTGATGCTTAGCCGAGTGGTCGGGGGGTGGAGGTTGGGGGTTGGGTTGCTCTTGGCCATGCGGTAGATTTTTGATGAAGCCAAGAATGGGTGAAACGTTCCGTCGCAATATGTACGATAGGCTACCTTCTATGTACGCCATACCCGCTGACAGCAGTTGGGCAGGTTCGGTTATCTGGTAAAAGCTCTTGGAGATGATATAACTGCTATGTCATCCAGTAGCGTTGGGTGGCAGCAAGACAAACAAGATAGAAGGTGGTACCTACAGACAGAACCACCAGTTAGATGCCGGTTATAGTGGACATAGTGGACATAGTGGACGTTATAGTGGGCGGCTGCTAATAACGAACTGCCCAGGTGCTATCCCAACCATACTTCTACCGGTACCTACTCCGTACTATCGGGAATGTCTCACTCAACCGGAGCCAAACTGTTTTGATTGATTGACTCGCTGGCTGCTCTGCCACTCGTCAGCCAGAAGCAAGTGGCCCTTGCAGCATACGAGCTCCGCTAACCCACATGCGTCCTAGCTGTCGATCTCGGTTCACCACCGTTTAAGTATGCGGTGCCTTGCAAGTTGAACCCCTAAAAAAAGTTCCCCCCCCAACCAGCGACAGCCGTCACCTTGTCCGACCCAACGCAGCCTGCAGTCAGATGGAAATGGAAATGAAAATTTCTGCCATATTTCTGTGGACCGGGCCGACTTGGAGAGCGGCGTCTTGCTCTGACATACCGGTACTGTACTGTACATGCGGATGCTTCGGTCAACATGCATCGCTCAGCGACCAGTTTGGGATTTTCGCTTGTTGGGACCTGAATAGACATCACCTGTTTCTTCACGAGAAAATGGGGAGAGGCGCGGGGAATAGGCGACAATTCTAAGTAGGCACTGGATTGCTGTCTGCGCCACTGTCTCGATGCGGACAAGCATGACGACGATGGATGGTAGGTAGTACTGATAGATGCTTACTTACATGCCTCCAGCAAGCGCCAAAAATTGCGCCGCGCACTTCATCTCCAGCGGTGTACTGTACCATAGTATCTAGGACACCGGTAGATGGAGCTGGCTCGGCGCCTTGAGTCGTTTTTGGACCATATCGGCGTTTGCTCCACACTGGGGGTTTACACTACTGTACACGAACGTTCGACGCTGGTCTGATTCCTCGAATGAGGGTGAATTTGCTAGTCAGCATTCTGCTAGGGATTTCCATATTTGGGAGATATTGCCTCCTATTCGGAAATAGAAAGTTATATGACAAGGTGATCTTGCCATGGTTTAACTGCGGGGAAGCCCGAGAGTAGGTATCAGCTCTCTCTCTCGCCTAGAACGCGGGTTTTATGTGTTAATTCCAGATAAAATACCGTAAAAATGTACCGAGACAATAGCACACTACACCAGAAGGGGAGGTGTCTAGACTTCGTGAGGCCCAGTAGGCCTTCGATAAAAAGGTGAGATTTGGGAAGGACTCTAACACGGGTGGCTTTGTACTTGACGTCTTACCATCTCCAATAGCGATGCGATTCAAGCAGCTAAGCCCCTTAGTCCTCGGAGTTGGCCAGGCTCTCCTTAGTTTGTAGCCTAGCCAACGCCGCCATCAGCCCATATACTTATCCCTCTACACGTGATCGTGGTCTTCGGGCTTCAGCCCAATACACTTGTAAATACCCCCGCATTATCCACGTGTTACGGTAGATGCGGCTACAGCATAGCTGTACTCCTCACTTTGGTGCATCGCGGGTGGGTATCAACCATTCCGCTATTTTGGGCACAAAAAAAACCACTGAAACTCGGCTTGCTAAAGTAAAAAATTTCGAGGGGCTAACTCTCCTGATTAGCAGATCTATACTAGACAATAGGTGCAACATGGTGCCCAAAAAAAACATTGATAGCTATCTATTAGCTTGACATGTCAGATCTGGGGAAGTGGAGATGGCTGATCAAGGAAGTTAATCATTCGAGAACCCGTTACGCGATAGGATCGAGGGGTATAGTACGTAAGCTTAAGTGCAAGGGATGCCTTGCACGACTGGTAACCGGCAACGATGTGGAGCTCCACGCAATCAATATCACATGCACGTCTGACGAAGGGTTATAATGTTCGTTGCGGTAACAGCTTGAAGGGCGGCTTGAGGGAGAAAAAAACCCAGCAATATCTCCGGCTCTAGGCGGAACTAACCTTTCCTATTGTCGACAAGCAGGCATCGACGACGATTCAGCCGCATTAGATCACCGAAAGGTTCTAGGTTTTACCACCTTTTTGACACGACAAATCGGGTTTAGCGTGCTCGCTGCTTTTGCTCAGGCTCGGCTCACCCTAAGGTACCCTCAGTCAACCTTTGAAGTGACGGAGGCAGGAGCTACATTTATGCAAATTTTATGCAGGTCAGAACGGCCATCAAAACAGTTCTCAAAACAGGTAATTGCCCTTTACCTATATCAAAAAGCTAATAGATTCTCCAGACCTCTCAATTTCTTAGCGTGTCTATTCAATTATATTAAGCTGACCAGCGACTTACGGAGTACCGCATTTTCCGTGCAAATTCATATCGACCAGTCAGGGGTTAAATCCGGGGATCATAGGGGCGAAGTTAGGCCCGAGCTTTTTTGTACGCACTGACCCGGATTTTGACCCCTGACTGGTCGATATGAATTTGCACGGAAAATGCGGTATATCCATATATCCATCACTAAAATCACAAACCAAACACGTGATGCCACCGATAACTTTACCACCACGGCAACACATGAGGCACGAAAGCTACTAGGTAAACATTTTCTGCTCAAGACAAGTTGGGGGTAAACCTACCTTATTCTTATTATACTCATCACCACAAACGATAACAGAGAATAGGGCTGTAGTTAACATATAACTAGATTTCAGGGGGTATATGTTTTCAACTGCTCCCCATGTTCATCTTTTCCTTGTCTAGAGTCTCGTCGCTTCCCGGCTTCCTCAACTGTGACTCCATACGCTCTGCGAATTAGATAAAAAGTTCGAGAGCAGAAGGAAAACAGATAACCCTATACCCCAACAACCAAGAAATTTCTTTTGGGGGGGGGGGGTTATGGTCTCTAAGCTGTGACGCGGGATTAGCTTCAGCTACAAACTGGAGATATCTGGTTTCGAGCTCGACACATACCGACGAAATATTCACACGTCTGGCAGACTTCATGGGGACATGCATAGTTTCTTCCATCCTGTCTGATTGCACAGTTGCATATCCAGTGTCGGTTGGGACCCTTGCCACATCGGCAACAGCGCCAGTAGGCGTAGACCCGACTGAGTTGGCAACCTGCCTTCCGGCATAGAGAGCCCGTCATGGCGCTTCTAGTTGACTGGCGATTCCGGCACATGTGTCGTCGACTAGTGACGATGTCTATGGTGACGTTGCGACAGTAGGTCGTTCTGCGAGTTCGATGTCCACATGTAGAGTGTGTAACCCATAATGATTGGCACATGATTCCAAAAGAAAAAAGGAAAAAAAAGCTAGAGACTGCAATTTTGTCTGATAATGATGGCAGGACACTGAATAGGGGGTTGATGGCAATATCATTACAGTAGGCCATTATATTGGACGACGAGCACCATGCTCCTTTATACTCCATCTTCAGACTCGCGATGATAATCCTCTTGTTGGATTTCAGTGTGCCCTGGGACACTTGGTCTCTTCCAAGGACCAACATTGCTCTGGTCGGCGCGTAGATGTTTTCTGTGGGAGAGGATGACGAATTCTGGCGTATAGCAAGGCCTCCTCACGGGTACGGGGACTTCTGCCAGAACCAACAGAGGGGCGCAGCCTTCACATCGTCGTTCGGTGGGGACTCAGCCCCGTTAATCTTGGAGGCAACACGCTCCAGCACAAAGCGCTAAACAACACCGGGTTTACTTGTTAGATGGTAACCTTGTTTAGCTGTTGTTGGTATGCAAGCCATAGCTAGCTACCAGTATACGGGGTACTCTGTAACTTTTTATGACGCCCCTTTTGTAAAGCTCCAGGGCATCCGGTCATCAAACCGGATCACATTCGGTGGGCTTTCCGCTCAAAACTTGGATGGAGTCAATTTCTCGGCGTAAGGCCGCTTTTTTACACTTGGTGTCACACGGCTAAGGCCGGGTGCCTACGCCTGGCAGCCCTCCGGCCAGACATACAGCCTTCCGGCAAGACATACAGCCTCAGAAGCCGTAACCATTGGTCGGCGATTATCACGAGACGCAGGAAGGCTCGTATTACGGACTATGATCGGAGGCAGCCAAAGGAGGGATAAAAGCCAAAGGCCAAAGGCACGGACCCCTCAAGGCTGTCTATAAAAGAAGGGCAGGAGGAAGGGTCAAATTGGGAGACAGATTAGGAAGCCAAGGACCCTTTAGACCCAAAGAGAATTATTAGCTGAATTGACTAAGTTCCAAGCCCTTTACATAAGCCCTTGTCACACTTGACTCCTTGGCTTGTCTTATTTCTGGTATTTACACTTTGATGCCAACGCTCTGAAAGCTGTTGGCCTAGTTGGAGGTTGTAATTAAGACGCTGATTGGCTGAAGAAGTTGGGCCGTCCGAATAACCCTACCATGCACGACGTATTAAGGTCTTCCAACTGCATTTGCTAGTTGCAGATAACAAATTTTTTTTTTTGCTCAGGGGGTGGACATTCCCACAATTATTTCAAACCTCGTGGGCATACATATAAGCGCGCAGCTGCTGTATCAGCAGAATAGCCTATTAACCATCCTTATTCTCATGTGGATTTCAGCTTGGCAGTTAGATGGCGTAGCAATAGCGAAGCAAACAACAGCCAACACGAAAGTGGACTGTATTTACATCTGGCCTTATAAAAGTGGGGCCATCTCAACCACATTTACTAACAATTATTATACCCACCCGTCTCCCACCACCTTTCTTTTTCCTTGCAGCACGTTCCATGAGACAATATTCTTTCTCAAACGAATTACACCTCAAGCTTTTTGTGATTTTTTTTTCTCTTTAAAGAGATAGGAACGTAATGAGCATTCACTACATCGAGAGTGTATCCAGTGGTTGCGGAGACCGCGTCACCTTGTCAATTCGCTGGAACAAGGCACGGATAGAGGTGGACCTGGACCCTTCTCCTACAGGCAACACGATACAAGATTCTTTCATCGAGAAATATAACGCCGCAACGGAGGATGGAGATGACGAGGAAGAGGAGATGATATCTGACCAGATTTTGGACGCTATCGTCCAAGCCGGGGGGTTATTGTTTGATCGGCTCGCCCGCCTCCAGCCCCGGACGCCTCCACCTCAGCGGATCTCCATTCTCTCATCTTCCCGAAAGAATATTCATTCTTTTTCCGCACGAACGTGGAAACTAACGCGGCGGAATTAATTCCCAAAGGCAACGAGGACACAAAAACGCACGAGGAATTCGAATTGAAATACCAGCTTTCAGCCAATCAAGACCTAGTCCTACCTAAGTTCTCGACCAGAGACATCCATGTCCTCCAGAAGCTGCTTGGCGACGGTTATATCGCCCAAGTCTCAGCGGGGGGGCGAGAAATGTGTTGCAAAGTCGGCGACGAGTTGCGTGCCGACGCCTTGCAGAGAGAATTATCCTGTCTTTTGACGATCAGTACCTGTCAGCACGCAGCCGCCCTTCGCGTGCCAAAGCTCCTCGGC
This sequence comes from Xylaria polymorpha, assembly GCA_003426235.1. NCBI lineage: Eukaryota > Fungi > Ascomycota > Sordariomycetes > Xylariales > Xylariaceae > Xylaria > Xylaria polymorpha. The sequence goes on along the minus strand of NQIM01000355.1, from coordinate 18,180 downwards.
CTGGTCGAAGCTGCTGACGACGGGAGAACCATCGGACTGCTACAAGAATACGTCCCCTGCTCGGATACCTGGGAGCTATCGACGCTGCAAAACATCGAGTCGGTTTCTTCGATTGCCAAGGCTCGCAGGGAAAAGTGGGCGTCGCAAATCCAGGAGACCGTCCATTTATTACACCAGATCGGCGTTACGTGGGGTGATGGCAAGGCTGCCAACGTCCTGATCCACCGCGATACGGATGACGTTTGGATCATCGACTTTGGGGGTGGATGGTCGGATGGTTGGGTGGGTCAGGAGTTGAGTGGGACTGTGGAGGGTGATTTTGTGGCGGTTAAAAAGATACTCGAGTTTTTGGAAGTTTGACAATTGATTTTGCTAGAGAGAAGGGGTTGCGGTGGAAGGTATACTGGGAGTACGCCTGAGTCACCAGTGCCTTCGCTTAGGGATTGTACCTAGAAGTATGTTTTAAGCAGCTCGCAAAATGAGACGGTTTAGCAAATGTCCACCGGGCAAAGGAAATAGGCCGAGGAAGACACCAGCTCCTGTTGAGGTAAATCAGGCTCTCGCTCATCCCACATATCAAAACTTTCCCAACTTGGGTGAAGGGGACCTGCGAGTCGAATCAACGTACAGTAGGTTGAACCGACTAGTACCCGTATCTGTTACGGCGTAACACATTGAAAATTATGCCTGTTTAGTCATGTTTACTTACCTAATGTAAAAGTGGGGTGTACCTCAGGCTGGGCTCAGGCTCAGGCTAAAAGCGGCACGGCTCAGCTGTAATTCCCAATTCGGAATAGGTTGGTACGGCGTGGTACTGTAGTAGGTAGGACAGGTCCTAAGGGCTGGGCTTCTGTAAGATAAGCGTCACTTGGCGCAATATGAGTACACTAGTCTTGACATGTTGTCAGCACTATTTTCATTGGCTACTGCGCTTACCATTTGCTGCGTGAGTTCTTCTTGGAAGTTGTTTACTACTACGTAAGGTACCTAGGTAGGTGGAAAGAAGGCAGCAGCACGAACGGTGAACACATTTTCAGGGATGATCGCAACATCTAACTCCAAAGCTCTACTAAATGGTCTACAGTATGACATCGCCAAGCCCAACAAGACAGCTCCTCCTACCTATGCAGCACCATCTAACCTCTTTAACTGACTTACTACACTATCTCACCCTAAGGCATTAGATGGTGTGATGAGAGGTTAGTATCATGCTGTAATATGGTATAGTATACCCGTATAGCGTAGGTCCGGGTACGGTACGGTCCGGAACAGCTATAAAAGCCCGGCACACTCGGGACAATCCATGGCGGTCAAAGGCAGCTAGTTTACGCTATTCTAGCGTGCCCACTATCTACAGTAGACTACCGAGGTTATGGTGTTTTCGAACACAGTATAATAGATTCTTGGGAGGGGGCAGGGCAAGACTGTAGCAGGGATCATGGTCTGTGCCAAGTCTGTTGTATTCATTTATAGTAGGTTGTAGGAAGGATGGAGATCTAATATTACAACCACTATGTACGGATGTTTACTTATAGTAGGGTTAAATATATAGGATAGGTATTAGCTAGCTAACAAAGTACCCCTAATAAAAATTAGCGATATTTTTATTAGCTATTAATATATATATATTTTTTAATCTATTTAGCTAGCCTGCGTAATCTATAGTCTACTAGCAATTTTTCTGCTTTTTTTTTATATTTATAAGTATAACCTATTTATAATATTCTAGTTTTAATTCTATATATTTTATTAAGTATTTCCGTTTTTTTTAATTTTTATTTATTAAACGTTTACTATATATTTTAATATAGACTTTTTTAATATATAAAAGCAGCTATTTAAAAATATTTATTAAAAGTATAGGTTTTAAGTAATCTATAAATACTATATTATATATTTAAAAATATATTAAGAATTTTAGTTTATAGGCTAACCGTTTAATTCTTTTTATAATTTTAAAGGGTCTAGAAAACTATTAGCCTAGCTTTTTTCCTAAATATATTGTTTAAAAAATATTATATTTTTTATATAGTTTTAAAAGAACTTTTTATTTAATATTAAAAAATATTTATTAGTAATAATAATTATAATAATATTTAACTAATATAAATAATAAAGCTATAGCGTTTTAAACTTTTATTTTAGAAATAAGGTTTAGTTATTAATTATTAAAAATATTAATCTAAAAGTATAAAAGTTACAACTTCCCTGGTTTTAATAAGCTAGACTTTCTGCTGAATCAAGGCTATGTAGTAGTTGCTTGAATGGCCGAATGGGCCGAATGGGATCAAGTCTCCATTCAAGTCGTAGTCAAAAAAGGCTGCGGGCTGCCCGTGTTGCAAGGGAGATGGCTAGCTTCTTGCACTTCAGGCCAGGCCACCACCCTCTGCATGCCGCCGCCGCCGCTACCGTCCACTACTTCTGCTGCGCACGAGGGGAAAGCCATCAGGGCAAGGGCCGTCTGGATGGTTGGTTGTAGAGGGGACGCTAGGACGAGTTCTATCTTGTCTGCGTCCAGAAACCTACGAGCCAGGCCCCGCGCCTGCTCTTCGCCCAGGGGGGTCAGTCCAGGGTCGGGCAGATGGTGGTTTGCGTGGCCGAGGTTGTGAAGGCCCTGGACGTGCCGCACACAGCAGATGGCCTGTGCCATTGATTTGATCGTCTCAAGTCTTGAGCTTCCGTGTTTAAAGTAAGCAGGTACTCGTTCATGAAATGAATGCTGCTCTTTGTGAATTATCATATAAAGTGCATTTCACAAGTGTTATTGTGTCCGTCCTTGATGTGATTTCAGGTCGGGAACCATAAGCTTACCATATGTACCTTATTGTTGAGGTTTCGTTGATACAAAGTACCAAACCCGGCGGGACAGCACAGGTAACAGTCTATATTTATCTGTTGGTTCTTGTACTTTACACTTTCTTCCCCTCTTTTTGTGAAGTAGATTATTAGTTCTTGATAGTAGGTATATGCTACACAGCTGAGGCTAAGTGCCTAGGCTTGCTAGACCTCTGGCAAGACATACATTTCAAAGGCAATGACTGTTGGTCGGTGAGGATCACGGGACCTTCAAAAGAGCCTCGATCGGAGATTGGTAGGCTAAGGTATGTATATAAATAAGGGGCAAAGGGCGAGGCTATATTGAAGGATGGGTTAGGAAGCTGAAGACCCTTGAGACTTAAAGAGAATTACTACAGTAGTTGAATATGAACACTACTGTTCGAAGCCTTTGAGCACAAGCCCTTGTTACAGTCAGTATATTAGGGTGCTTAAGTACCTGCGTTGACCCCATTACAAAAACAATAATAGCTGGGTGTTGCTCTTATACAGATATAGTAAGGGAGAGGCATAAAGCTATAGTTTCCTGCTGCTTATAACTAAACAGGCTAAGATTGACCCAAAAGGTAAATATAGCTAAACGCTGCTTTTATATGCAGCAAAGAATAGGAACGAGGCTGTAGTCTAGCTGCTGCTTGCAACCGAGCACGTCGAGATCGACTCGAAAGATAAATACGGCTAGAGGCCGCTCTTGTGTGTGTGCGACAAGGAACGGGCAGAGAAGCCGTTTTCAATCCCATCCGACATGATCGGACCGCTTCCCTCCCTCTGCATAAATTATACATCATATACTTTTATGCCAAGCGCGGCGAGCGCACTAAGCCCAATTTGTTGTGCAGCCTACCGTGCACAAGCCACAGCCCCAGATAGGTACTAGGTAGGTACCTACCTACCTAATGTAGGTATTTGGACGGAGAGGGGTACGGTACATGCAGAAACCCGCTCCATACTACATATATGTATGCAGGTGGGGTACGAGCTGTGGCTGGGTAGGTAGGTAATCAGGTAGGTAATAGGGCTGGGGCTAAGGTGGTACTTGCGAATTCGATTGGTGCTTCAATCCTTGAGCAATTGAGTTCACCTGAATCAGTTGACAACCCACCCTCCTCCATATCAACATCAACGCACCAACCCTCATCTACACCAACACCCAGCCAGAAAACAACGATATCGTCGTTGCCACATAGACGCAGCCTTCCTCACTACCGGCTCTCCACCATCGCATCGCAGCGCTGCATCTAGCACGCCTCTACGATTTTTATAGTCTCTCCTCCCCAGCCTTTGGCTCCCACACCCGCACATAGAAACCGAAGACCAGTTCCACGCCGCGCCATCCTGAAGACCCAACGTTGAGTCCTCTGTAATCCTTGAAGCGCAACTTCCCCCCCCGTCCCACCCGCGCCTAAGATATCCGGCCTCGACCTTGTGCCATTGTCGCTTGTCTCACAACTGCCAGCCTAGTTCAATATTGAACAGGCTCCCAACGAACCCCTCCGATCTGTATCTGGCGAGCAACCCAAATCTGTCTCTCCATATCTAGCACGGGCCCTCTCAACCTCCTGTCTCGTGCCTGCCGACGTCATAAACCCAATCATATCGGGTATGTACATGTCGCCCTTGAGTGGCTGACCAAACATACATATATGTGCATGTCTTGTCTTCATTTGACAAGGCATTTCGAACCAATACCCCTCCCTAGACAACCTCTTATTCTCCCTTCTCTATGTACACCTACCCTATATTCGTTCCATATGGTAGGAATCGCGAATCATCAAATGAAAATCAAGCTCCTCTACATGCCCTTACACACTGATATCATAGATCTACCTGTTCAAACTGTCAGTCCTAAATCATATAGTCCTAACTCGTTAAAATAGGCCAGTGTAGTGCATGAGCACCCTACCCTCCCTTTCATCAGTACCGACTCTTCTATCGCCAGAGAACAACTACAGTTGTTTTCTACACCCATAACCGGCCGCACAATTTACTACTTAAAAAGGGTGAGGATAGTCCCCTTGCGACCCAATTGTCCCTCTCCGACAGAGGCTGCTTTCTGCTCGCTAGCTAGCAAATCTGATACAACATTCCACTCGCAAAGGTTCACCGACAAGAGGGTTCCTCTAACATCAAACCCATACAGCAGAGTGCCACCGCGCCCACCAAATAAAAATGACCGAGTCCATAACGCAGAAATTACAAGCTTCAACGCTCAACGACCCCACCGAGAACAGCGACTGGAAAAAGAATCTGAATATTCCTGCCCGTGATAGTAGGCACCAGACTGAGGTTCGTGCCGAGAAGTCTTGGGCTCAGGTGGTCTCGAGAGCCGCGTATTAATCAGTGATCAACAGGATGTCACGAACACGAAAGGTCTAGAATGGGAAGAATTCTCTCTCAAACGAGACTTGCTAATGGGTATTTTCGAGGCCGGCTACGAGAAGCCGTCACCTATCCAAGAAGAGGCAATCCCCGTAGCTCTGACGGGAAGAGACATATTAGCTCGAGCGAAAAATGGTACCGGCAAGACCGCCGCCTTCGTCGTACCGACACTTGAACGCATCAACCCAAAAGTCAACAAAATCCAATGCCTAATACTAGTCCCCACCCGAGAATTGGCCATGCAGACGTCGCAGGTTTGCAAGACTCTCGGTAAGCATCTCGGCGTCAATGTGATGGTCACCACTGGTGGTACGACACTTCGCGACGATATTGTCCGTTTGCAGGATGCTGTCCACATAGTAGTAGGCACTCCCGGGCGTATTCTCGATTTAGCTGGCAAGGGGGTTGCAGATCTGAGCGAATGCCCCATGTTCATCATGGACGAGGCCGATAAACTCTTGTCGATTGAGTTCACCCCCGTCATTGAACAGCTTTTACAGTTTCACCCCAAAGATCGCCAAGTCATGTTGTTTTCTGCCACCTTCCCTCTATCTGTCAAGGACTTTTCAGATAAGAACATGTCGAAACCGTATGAAATCAACCTCATGGATGAACTTACTCTTCGTGGTATTACTCAATACTACGCGTTTGTAGAAGAAAAGTCCAAAGTTCACTGCTTGAACACACTCTTCTCCAAGCTTCAGATCAATCAGTCCATCATTTTCTGCAACTCAACCAACCGTGTCGAGTTGCTCGCAAAGAAGATCACCGAGCTCGGCTACTCGTGTTTCTACAGCCACGCCAAAATGGCACAACATGCTCGAAATCGCGTTTTCCACGACTTCCGGAATGGCGTGTGTCGCAACCTCGTCTGCTCAGATCTACTAACACGTGGTATTGATATCCAAGCTGTAAATGTTGTCATCAACTTTGACTTCCCCAAGAACGCTGAAACATATCTACATCGTATCGGACGCTCCGGTCGGTACGGTCATCTTGGTTTAGCAATCAATTTGATTAACTGGGAGGACCGGTACAATCTCTACAACATCGAGAAGGACCTCGGTACCGAGATTCAGCCTATCCCGTCCACCATCGATAAGGCCTTGTACGTATACGACAACCCAGAGAATATCCCTCGACCTGTGAACACATATGCCACAAAACAGGCAACCACACACAAGCCCCAACAGGGTGAGACCTCGGCGCAGGCTGCTCAGCAGAATAATCCACCGCCTTATCAAGGAAGAGGGCAAAGTGATTTCCGGCCGCAGGCTGGTCGTGGTGGTCATTTCAATGATTCTCAGCCTCAACCTAGACAGTTTCAAAATAATCGCGGCGGACACCGCGGCGGCCGGGGTCGTGGCCGTGGATTTCAGCACTTTGGCGGGCGAGGTGGTGGCCGAGGCCAACCTCAACCCTCTCCGCAAGCTTAGCTTGCCATCTCTCTTACATAACCGCATGACCACGGCCGAGGTCATGCTCGGTTATATATCGAAGCGGCCGTATCATTTTTCGACTTGTACATATTCTGGTGTCTGGATCAGTCTTGATTGTATCATACCCATCACGACTTCTTCATTGGTTCTTTTATTTTCCCAACCATTTGCCGGTTTCTTCAAGGAGATTCATACTGTATCTAACGTCACGGGGCGAAGCTCATGATGTTTGAACGAAATCGGGAAGGGGGCGGAAAACGGCGTTGGGCGTTCGACATGTTGAGCATTGGTCGGCGGGTGCAGTGAGCAGGACGGTCAAGGGCGGAAAAGGTCCATGCATGGCTGATGTTCACGTTTTTCTCAAGGAATACCTCGATCTCGAAGTTATCTCCCATCTCCCGGACGAAATTGCTTTGAACCGGTGTTCTACAAAGTCACACTTGAAATCGGTTTAGAAGAGCGTTGCAGCACACAACACCCTTGATTGCAAGAGCTTCTACCAGTGGTAGAGCCCCAAAAAAACTTCTCGGTCCAACTTGGCACATTCGATGTGTCAATGCACTGCATCGATTCGACAGCAGGAGCACGATTTGGCATAATTCTAAGCAGCTTGTGTGAGGTGCACTTAGCTGCTATAAAGCTACATACAATATGGTGGAAGGATTGATTTCGCAATGAATCCACTACGGCACCTCTAGAACATAGTAGCAGGGCAATGTCTTGTCTCGGGACGAGGGAGATTTTTCAACACGATAACCTTAGGAAGGTTTCACATAAGCGGAGGGGATCAGCATCACGCCGTGCATAATCATTCCCGCCGACCCTCCTTACGACGGCATAATGGTTGGTAGGATGGGTGTAGTTCAATTATCACCCTAATGATCTCGTCTACCGCATTTGTAAATGCACTAGGTGGGAAATAAGATACCTGAGGGAGGTAGAAAACAGAAACAAAGAGGGAGAAGAAAAGAGAAATAAAAACCAAAAAAAAAACTTTTTTTCGAAGGGAACTGGATGTCCTAGATAGTTCTCGTACTGGCGGGTTATTTTAGCTGAGGCCAGTGGACTAGATAGTAGTCTGAGCAAGCGTGCGGTAATAGTACTGTCACTTTCCCTTTCGCATATGTTCGAGCTTCAACTATCGTGAGACGTTGGCTTTCCTATGGCAATGCCGTCAAGAATTGGTCACACTTAAGGGATCTTTTAGGAAGGGATCAACATGTCTGCGCCATTCGAAACGTAGAGTACATATACAGCGAGAGGAATCAGAGAATCCTCGCCATGTATCCAGAGAATCTTGGGGCGCATCACTCAAGCGAGCAGTTCGATCTTCGGATGGAATGAGAGCTGGATGACATGGGTTAAGTCGAAAAAGCCCAATTTAATATCCGAGGTCATATTTCTTGATTGATAGATTGAAGGGGGTGACATTGCTTCTGCGGCTTATCTGCCTTCCTCTCACTCACCTTTGTCCCGGGCGCTTGTAGCATGCTAGGTTAGCTAGATAGCTCATGTGCCTCGCAGTGAGAGATGGTGATACCTGCCTCAGACGACTTTTTGAGCAGTATTATTGGTACTTTGGTTTAAAGCACTGCTGTGTGTTTGATGGGGCTAGGTAGATCGGCGTGAGTGAGATTCAAGTACTCATCTAGATAAAAGCTTGAGTGAGAGAAGTGTCGGAGTTCTTTATTTTTTTTGGCGGTTGAGAAAAGCTCAGCTAAGCTAACAGATGGATGCACGGGCCATACCGATAATGCCGTCGATAGGTGGGAAATTACGGTAGACGGCCAATAGGCGTGCCGATGTGGGGTTCCTGTGTCCGAACCTTATCTTGACTTCTTCGAGGTAGATGATACCTACAAACGAAGGTGAGCTGCTGCATTTACACTTTGAAGATATCTTACAGTAGAGTGTACTCTGACGTAGTCATAAGCAACTGGCCGAAGACTACAAGGCGGCTTAGCTTCCCCTAACGCACAATGTATAATCCCGTGCAAACGGTCAGCATCAGATAAGAGGATAGTCGATATGATAAGGGGGCTAAGGTCATCATCTACTACGACATTGAGCTTAGCAGAGACGGTGAGATAATTAGAGCAGCTAGACGCGTATACCAGAAACGGCGAGTTCTACAGCTCCTTCATGAGGACGAGAGTAAGGACGAACACGAGTCCTATGCTACGTCAGATATTGCCCATGATCTACTCCGCGTTAGCTAGGGAGCCCAAGGCGGAGTACAAGAGGTTCATCACGTGGATTAGACTGCAGAACTACGTGCACACTGGGACGAACGACGACGGCTCGATAGTCCTCATAGCCCACTTCGGGGCCTGTTATAATCACGTTTACCTATTGAGATCGATGATGTCGTGCGGCATGGTCCCTCCACATGTCATGTTCTCGGATACGCTGGCGTTGTTCAAGACGATCAAGGGCATCAACAAAGCCAGAGCATAAAGGACGGAATCTTGTTCCCGAAGATTTGGTACCGAAAGCAGAGAAAAGAGGTTGGGAGGTTGGAAAGGAGGCTGTCGATAAGCTTGTCTTCGTAGTCCACTTAGAGGTGGTTCGCCGCACTCTCTTGGCGTAGTCTGCATCTTCATCTTCGTGAAGTGTGCATTGAGAAGAGGGGGCCCACGGCTGGGTATGAAATGCCTTTCCTATTGTTCTTGTGTGCAGGAGAGTAGTTGAGATGTAGGCTGGTTCTCGGTAATGTAGGTATAGGGGTAAAATTCGTCAATCAGGTGCTGCCTTCAAACCAGTTTGTTAGAACCACCTTCAAAGAATCGATCGAGAGGGCTGAGTGGCTCCCGACTTTAACTTTTCTCCTGACGCACAGATCACTTTCAACCAGGTTGTCCCTGATCCCAAAAAGCTAGCTGTCACTCTCTCTCCCCCCCTCTATGGACTATCTGACTATCAGGCCCCAGAGGTCAGGTCCATTGTAGATAAACAACAGCACCTCAGCTAAGAAGCATTAGCCGTTCATAGTCGGCATCCTCACCAGTTCCTCAATGCCACGCCCGTGAACGGCAAGGTGAATATATCGTGGCGCAAGACCAAGTCGTTCAGTACCGCTGACTAGGTGCTGCAGATGTACAATGAGGCCTTAGCCCAGCAACAATGAAGATGATTGTGGTGTTAACAGATGTGAGAAGACTCACGTACAGTAGACAGCCCAGAAGGCAGCCGTGAAATTCTCTTGGAGTTGCTAGTAGCACAGCAGAGTCTCACAATCATAGATAAATGAGTTGAGACAGCAGCAGATATTCCAGAGTTGTCGAGGTTTATAGCTAGTGAGACTGTGCAGGTTGAGCTTGGGAATCATAAATGATATCCAAAAGCGTCTGCATATGATTCGATATGACAGTGGAGGTGGGAACAGGAATTTTCCTCTGTTTGAACGGCCGTTCTTAGTCGTAAGGTCAAGGGGGAGGAGGTGATAGTGGTTGAGGTGAAGAGGTGGGTGCTTTACCGGGATGGAAGATCGAAAATAGACATGGGTTTTACATTGTGCTCTAGCTCTAATGTGCTCACGAATAATCAACAACTCTGCCGGGTTAACTAGTAGTTTAAGCCTAGTCTATAAAAGTTAGTCTGGGAGGATTGCTGGCTTTCAAGTGTAACGGCTTAATAAATGCACGAGTTAATATAAAGTATGCTCTCTGACAACTCAATGATGCCCTGAGCAGTAAAGTTTTGCTTCGTAGTAATAATTTGTAGCATTAATAAAAACATATGTTTGTCACGGCTTAATTTGTAAAGTATGTAAGAATCACAGACACTCAAGTAACCCAATTTTACAACGTTGAGCTTTTTATAATTTCTAGATAGTGCACAAGAATGGCGGCGCAGTTCTGCCAGTAGAAATATACGATTTGCAACTCAGGTCGAGTGTCTTTTAGTGTCCTTAAGTTTGACCCTGCACTTGGTCTCACTGCTGAGGGCGGTAGTTTAACCGAATGGGTTGAGCTCCTTAGTTTACTACAAGTTTATGATAAGCTCCTGGAAGTACCTTTATTCAGCACTCATGTAGCGCTTCTTATTCACTACCCTTATCGGTTGCCCCAGACAGGTTGTGCTAAGTTAGCTGGACAACGGTTTTCACAGTTGTCTACCCGTTTGCTTCTACGCATTTGCCTTCACGGGGAAACGTAGCGGCAATCCCTGAGTTTTCTTCTTCGAAGTCTACAAATCAACCGGTCTCTCTCAGAATCTGGTTGTTTTTCCTTCCTTGTTTCATCGCCAGAACCCATCAAACCCAACGAACAACTTCAAAATCACAGGCATCGTAGCCTGTGATAACTTCAAACGTAAGCACTTTTGTTGGTTCTCAAAGAATACTCTTTATCTGCACCCCAAAGGCTTCACAGTTGGTTAACTAATATTAAGCTTAATCTCAGGACCTCCAAGCCGGTCAACCAAGGCACCCTCTGTGCTCACACTCTCTTGGTTGTCTCAGGAAGAATGAGCAATCAACGCAATCCATTTGGCAGCAAAGGCCGTGATCTGTCCGGTCCCTGGCGCCCTGGAATCGCTCTCCCTTCTCGCACAGCACCCCAAGATGTCCCCCTTACTAACTCCGTTAACTACCGGGGAGACCTCAACAACCCTCGAAACCAAAGTGCGAACATTCCAGAGGCTGAGAACTGTGCCACTTGGTGGACCAACCTCCCGCCCGACTGCACTTATCAGATGCTCTTCGACAGCATGCGCAATGTGGGCGCTGTGAGCCACGCAGGTGAGTGATTTTCGAAACCATTTCCCTCTTGCTCTAGTAATTGTTAAAACGCAAGCCTTCGTTTTGGGTGAAGACAGCGTCCAGAAACTTCTAGAACTGACCCCAAGTATTCCAGTCATCAACCCTCCGGTCGGAATCCATGGTACCTCCGCCGCAAAGGTAGAGTTTTTCGACAGAGCCTCAGTCGACCGACTGATGAACCAATCCAACAACGGACACATTCGAGGACACATCCGAGTGGGCGGCCGTATCCCTCACATCACGCTGAACCGCGTCAGGGTTGCCGCCCATTCGAATGCGGTCCCGAAAGACCAGGGGAACGGCGGTCAAGGTTCTCGTGTCCTCCACGTGATTGGCGATCCAGAGATCATCAGTCGAGGCAACCTAGAGGCTGTCTTGGCTAATCCCCAGCATAGAGTGATCTATGGCCTGGAACATGCTCGTACCATCGCCCAGCCTGATGGCTCCCACTGCGTCGAGTTCCGATTCGCGTCATACATTGTGCAGGCCGGTCGGGCTCGAGATGTTTTCATGGCGCAGAAACAGAAGCGCGAGCTGTCTGAGAATGAGAGGGCTCTCTGGGAGGGTGTCGCTTGCGTCTTTGCACCTGATCCGTGCGAATAGACTTTATAGGATCTTGATGAATACGAAGCCAAGATGAAGGGAAGCGAGGATGCTTGAGGGTATACCGCCTAGGACAGCTATCGATATGTTTCTGGGTCTTTATGGCTTCAAAGAAAGGTTGGCCTCGCAGGAAAGGAGCTGCAAGAACAAATGAGGGAAAAGGAGAGCCTGTAAACATCTTCGAGTGTTAACTAGGGTCATCTCTGAATATAATTCTCTGCCTCGAATCAACCTTGTCTTGTCATGTGATATCGAACCCATGATGCTATGCTCTCTGCTGACAGCTATTTCATCTATAATTAACAAGCTTACCCCCAATGTAATCCTTGAATGGAAGTGATCCAAGACTCCTATACTGGAAGCTCGTATTCAAGAAGACACGGGCATAAACTTGCCTGACATATTTATTGAGCATCGATTAACCGTGTTGTTAGTAGACTATCGGAATTAGGAGGCTTTACTAAGAGGCTAAGTGCTGTTTGAGGGTTTGTAAAGCTTAAGATTAAGCTTGAAAGTCGGAAATAGATTATATATCTCAATTCAGCTGTCACCCAGAAAAAAATTTGCATGTTTGTGTTAAATGACTAGGCGATGCCCACTCAGGTTGTAGAACCGGGTGTCAGAAGCATGTTAGTTAATGCCGACAGACCAAGTCTATAAAATATTGGCAGCAATATGATAAACGCTAAAGTTTGCCTCGAGTTGTGTAAAGAAAATATAACCTGATATGGTTCATTAAAAGCGCAGCCAGTCTTCCCAATTATCTTGATTTTCGAGCCATGTGCCACTTGCTTCGTCGGTATCATCCGAATCATCGCCAGATCCCGAATAATAATCACCAGATTGTTCGCCATTAGCAAAAAGCTCCTCGCCACTCTTCCCATTCTTCAAAGCATGATGCCGGATCATGTCGACGATGGCCAAATAGCCGTGTTGTTCAGCAAGTCGTATTGCTCCTTTGTAGCCACTTTCCCCTCTATCATCGCTAAGAGCTCCCAAGTCCAGAAGGAACTGTACCATGTCAAGTTTATGGTACCATATTGAGTAATCTAGCGCACACAAACCTTCTTTCGAAGGGGGCGGCGCATTGATATCAGCTCCGTTTTCAAGCAACAGCAGAACGACTTCGAAATCACCTTTCTGTGCCGCAGCTTGCAAGGCCGTAATTCCACTATAAGAAGACGGAGGAGCATTAACATCAGCGCCATTATCAATCAGGAACTTTATCATATCAATATCAGGTGTGTCGCAATCGCACGCAGCTTGGAGAGCCGTGTGACCGTATTCTCCTTTTGCGGGTTGGTTTACATCTGCACCTCTTTGGATCAGCATCCGTACCCAGCCCAAAGATCCGGCCGCGGCTGCCGCCTGTAGAGGTGTGTACTGATGCCGTGAGAGCGGGCGGTGTTCTGGATTTTCGCCACTGTAGGCATTGACATCAGCGCCACCGTCTAGCAGCTTTAAAATCTCGTCTTCTGGGGCTCTATCACGTATCAAAATGGCGAGGATACCACTGCGACCAACTGATATTCCATGATCCAGCAGATAGTTCATTAAGACAAGTCCTCGGGATGTTCTTAGTGAAAAGTCACCGGCAATAAACCTATATGGGGTCAAAAGGCAGACTTCGAGGATATATGGATCGATTCTTTGCTGGCTGTTCGCCAGAGGCTCGGCATCTAGAAGCACTTTGACTTTATTAAAAATGTCGGGCCATTCGCCATATTTAATTCCAAAACGAATGACTGTATAGAGAAGAGGTCGTATATCGGGGTCCGCAGGGTTTGCCCTCAACCGGACGTTTCGTGATACCAAGTACTCAAGCATTTTGCAGTTCATGGGAGAAGCAATCTTTTGATAAATATTAATTAAGTGGCCAAAAACTTTAGTTCTTTGACTGAGCTTGAAAATCCGTTTATCCTCGACCGTATTTGCGAGTGTAAGAATAGTCAGTTCTTGTTCACCTGTCTCCAATGTAGTATTAATGTTCACCCCCATCTCTAGGAGTCGGTCGACGGCGTTGTAGTTGTTGAGTCGTAGAGCCGTACAAAGTGCGATTGCGCCGTGGTTCTTAAAGCTGGCGCCGTGAAATTGAAGCAGACCCAGCAGAGTGGTTCCTTTGGCTTCGACTGTCAGATTTAAAGGGTAGAAATGAAGGCCCCATTGAGTGGATTCTTTACCCATACCTATTTAATATAGCGCGCACAAACGCAAAAATATAACTTAATATATAATTAATTTAATTAATTATTAATTAATTAAAATCGGTTAATTCTAACAATTAAAAGTCTTATATATCTAATACTACTATTAGAGCTAGATTAAACAACTACTATAGCAATAATAACTTTATTAACTAATATAAAGACTATTTTAGCGAAGCTAAAAAACTTTACAATTTAGAATAAAAAATTTATAGCAAAAGCCAGTTTTTTAAACCTTTAGGAATATTTTTAACTAAATAATAGATTTAAATAGCCTATAAACTTTTAAAAAACCTAAATACTACAATTATCCAAAAAAAACAAACCTTAGATCAATAAAAGCAAGTATTACTACTACTTTTACTAAAAATAAAATCGATCCAACTAGCTTACTTTATAATATTACTAAAATAACCAAAAAAAATACTACGTTAAAAATAGCTAGTTATTTTTATAATTATTTAAACCGTTTATAGATTAAATAAATTATATATTTATTATATATTATATTTTATTAAATATTTTTATTTATTAAAAGGCTACGGATTATTAAAGGGCTATAAAAGGGCTATTATTTANTANAATAGTTATAAAGTAAAAAATATAGATTAAAAAAAGTGTATATATAATTATTGCTAGAGGTAGTATTTATATATACGCTGTATTTATATATAGCGGGGCGTTATTAGGTATTTACGGAGTAAATATTAGCAATGTAGTAAATAATCTAATTTAATTTATAAGAAAGAGGCAGACCTTATAGGGGTTTATATTAAAGTGCTAGGCGTAGAAAAAACTTTTGCTAACTTTAGTAGCTATTTTAAATAATTATATATTTATTAAGAACTTTTAGTTTTTTACGCGTTTTATTCTACGTATTTTTGTTAATATAGAACGTAGTTTATAACGTTTCTAATATTTTTTAACTAAATTTTTTTAAATAATGTAAATTATACTTGCTATACTATTTATTGTATTTATAACTTTAACCCTTTTATTGGATTAAATAATCGAAGCTATTTTTTTTATAATTAAAACAGTGCTTAAAAACTTTTTTTATTTTATATACGTTTTTAATATTTTTGTTAGAATTAGTACGTTAATCGGCTTTAACTAGCTTAGGTAAGGGAACGGTTCGTTTAAATAGATTTTTGTTGTTTTTTATAGAACGTAAGTATACTATAGAAATAATTAGGTTAATACGCAAATTAGCTAAAAAATTTAATTTATAAGCTAAGTTATTAACTTGCTATTTAACTTTTTATAGCTTTATATACTGCTAAAAATACTTTTTCGAAAGGTATCTTAGTAAGTAGTAACTATTGTATAAACAAAATAGCATTTTATTACTTAAGAAAAACTATAGCTATTTATAATTTTTATTATATTATTTTTTTATAAATAAAGCTATAAAATTTATAGCTAACTTAGTATTTTATTGTAAATATTTATATATATACTATATATTTTTTAAAATAAGCTTATTTAATTTGTTTTAACTAGTAGCTTTTTTAAAGGGCTTAAAAAGCTTAAATCTAAATAGCTATTTATATAGGGTAGACTATATAGTTTATAATTTTATAGAATTAAAGTTCTATTATAAAATTAAATATAAGTTAACCTAATTAGATTTAAAGTTTATAAAATTATAATAGCGAATCGTAATTTTTACTATTTAGTTTTTTTATTTAGATAAACCGTTAGTTTAGAGGTAATATACTATAGTTATTAGTAACTTTGTTTTTAATATTTTTTAAATATTTTATTAAAGCTCCGATATAAACTTATAATTTTTATCCAAAATAATTCTTTTTAAAATGCTTTAATTATTTATTAGTAATTATTAAATAAGTATTATTGTTTAATTTTCAATAGTATATTTACTATTGTTAAGAATAAGCAACGTTTACTTTAATATATAGTATATTACTATTATTATATAGTTGTATATTATATAATAAAGCTTATTAACTAACTGTTAAAAAGGTACTTTCTAATTTTACTATAAGTAGTATAAAAAATAAAGTCGATCATAATAGTTTATATAAACAGGGAATACTTTAGACAGATTGGTTATAAACTTCTAACCGGTTTTTATTAATTTGTTTAGTTAAATTTATAATTAAGGTAGTACTCCGTGTACTTTTTTATTAGCTATAATTTATAGTAAATAAAAAAAAGGCTTAAAATTTTTTATTATATAGTTAAGCTTAGTATAATATTTTTATTATATATAAATTTAAATATTTATTTAACTATTTTATAAAATATATAAAACTGTTTAACTTTTTAATAAATATTATAAATTAATTTAATTAAAAATATAAAACANATNNNTATATAAAAAATATATAAAAACTTATAAAATATTTATAAAATACTATAAAGCTTTAAATAAGGTTTTATTTTATAATATTTTAACTAATTAATATTAAAAAAGTAGGGTTAATTATAAAAAAATAAATTAAAAGTATTTTAATTAAAAAAAATAAAAAGCAAAATAATTTATTAAAATATATATTAATATTCTATTTTTGCTTAATTATTTTTAAAGACTAAAAGCTATTATATAAAGCCTTAGTACTATAAAACTTTAATAGTTTGTTCTATTTTTTAGCCGATTAAAAATAGCTAAAGTTTTTTAAAAAAAAAATAAAAAAAGCAAAGTTTAAAATAGGTTTGCTTTTTTTATTTATAAATTTTATAACGTTTATAAGCTATAGTTTTTAAATTGTTAGCTAAAAGAAATATTATATAAAAAATAATTAAAATAAATATAATAAAAATAATAAATTAATATTAAAAATTTTAAAATATTTTAAGTTAGAATTAAAACAACAAATATAAAGATTTTATAAAAAACGTTAAAATTTTTAAAGTATAGGCTAAAAAAATATAAATAAAAAGCGGTAGAATTTAATATATTAAAATTAACAAAAAAAGAAAACGAAAAGAAAGACTTATTAAAAAAAGGANNTANTTAAATAAAAATTAATTAAAAATAATAATTTTAAAAAAAAANGAAATAATATTATAAACTAATAAAAAAAGGGTTTATTAAGCGGATTAAACGTAAAAAAATAATAGGATAAATACGGGGCTAGATTAAAAAATATATTATAGCTAAAATATATAAGTTATATAATTAATTATTTAGTTATTTACTTAAAAAANAAGNTAATTAAAATAAACTAGTAAATAAAAAATTATTTAGTTATTTGCTTAAAAAAAATAATCGAAATAATTATAGCTAGTAAATAAATAAAAAAATACTATATAGCTAAACAGCTTTTTTATATAACTAGCTATTAGTTTTTTTATTTTACTATTTAATTTAAGCATATATTTAGTTTTTAAAACCGTATATAAAGTTAATACTTTAACAATTTATTACATTGCTTAGTTAACTTAGTTACGCCCTTATTTTTAAAAACATAAACACTTACAAGAACCTCTACTATACTATATGTACACAGGAGGGTCGTCACATACAACTTGGTGGCATTACGAATGCCCCTCTTGACTAAACAGAGGTTGGAGTCCTTGATAGCCTTTACCTCCGTAGTAGATTTATTCCAATACAAATATTCTAGTCTTTGTTGCCAAGCCCTTGTCACAATATTCCAACAATATTGAGTCGACTAGAATGAGGGGCTGTGTTAGGTGTGGGATATTAAAATTAAGCGATTTTAATTAGTTATATATTAATTAAGTTAATTGTATATTAAGTTATATTTTTATGTTTATATGCGCTATATTAAATAAGTATAAGTAAAGAATCTATTTAATAGGGCTATTATTTTTTCTTTTTAAATTTAATATATTCTTTTAGAAAAGTTTATATAAATAAAGTTTTTTATAAAATAAATCGGATTTAAATTAAGCCTTTTTAATTAACCTAATTAAATTAAGCTATTTTATTTTTTAAACTATGTTTTTTTTATAATAAAATAAANTT
>NQIM01000354.1:0-44068 GCA_003426235.1 Xylaria polymorpha | reverse complement strand
CCCAGTATTAGCAGGGGGAATTTTCGAGGAGGTTAAATTTGGGATAAGGAATATGACCACTGACCTCGCTGGACTGTTTCTATATAAAGCATATTATATCTCGGCTCGCGATAAACTTATCATCGGCAGCGTGCTGGGCGGGGTCGCGATTATTGTCGTCGTGGTTTTATCCCTGTGGTGCCGGCAAAGGGAGAAGGCGAAGGGGAAACGAGATAGGAAGGGGAAGGAGGTGATGGGTGCAAAATTGCACAGGGGCTCCTTCAGGGTTGGGGTCTCTGATGGGGGGCTTGCTGTTTGATGTAGATTGGGTTGAGATGCGATGGGATCTGAGACTTGGTTACGGAGGAATGGAAGCCGAGATGGGTCTACCAGAGTATGTGCAGACTTTCCCTTTTCATGTTCTTTCTTTTTCTAAGCCGTGGTCGGGGCTAACCGACACTTGGGTTCTGAGAGAAATAACAAGCACATGGCACGTGGAAAGCCTCGTCGTCCTCGGTCCCGCATACTTGTAAGCCACCTTCTCGAGGATATGGCGACTGCGTATGTTGAATTCAAAAAGATGACGGAAAACAGAACGAGAAGTGTATAGGAATCCGTCTCACAAGCCAATCTGGGTAATAAATGTATTTACGCTTCTCTAAAGAGTGTCCTATTCCCATGTGGTGTGTTTATGCCACTCGTTATCTTGTCTTGAGCTGGGTTAGATAGGACTTGGAGAGAATATATTCTTTCCAGAGTCTTCCGTACAGGTTGCGAATCCCACTCATACCTAAGACACCTCGGCCTATATATGTAGATATAAGTGATATCCCATACTCTTCTTGCGAGACAAATAACGTAACACCACCAGGTAGGGGTACCTACCTAGGTAACTTCGACCCTTGCTATCTTTGTAACCACGGTAACAAAACGTCAAAACCACGCAGGAAAACCATATATTTGATCCCAGGCTCGACGAGCTACCTAATGGACTTGCTTGGTTGGGTATCTATCTCGCCTGCCCTGCTTTGCTCCTAACAGCAAGGGGTGACTCTGACATTTCGGGAAGAGCGTCCGGTATACTGAGTTGTAGATACAAATGTTATAGACGGAATCTGCCCTGCTCCTCACCTCCTATACCATGTTCATAAGGGGGCAGGCAGTATCGATGGCTCGAGCTGTTAGTCGCACTTGCCGTCGCAGACACGAGCAATCGAGGCATACGCCGACACCCGATGTTTATTTATTTAAATATCTCTCTTCGACTGACCAACCTGAGCGGGAAACATAGTCACCCGGAAATACGTCGTAGCACCGCATACAATACAGAACTGCACCATCTTTTATCTCAACAACCGCTTTTAGCAACACGCTCCAATCTTTGACGGTGCCCTATACATCTATACAATTCTTTACCGACTAGTTGGCAAGCTGCAGCAGGCATTGAATCCCGGGACTCACCTGTCTTTGGATGAGCCGGGCACCTACAGCTCTAGTTTGAGAAAACTTGGAACGTCTCGTAATC
Organism: Xylaria polymorpha; assembly: GCA_003426235.1. Classification (NCBI taxonomy): domain Eukaryota; kingdom Fungi; phylum Ascomycota; class Sordariomycetes; order Xylariales; family Xylariaceae; genus Xylaria; species Xylaria polymorpha. The sequence continues at coordinate 42,564 of NQIM01000354.1, read as the reverse complement.
GTGAAGTCACCACTACCTAGATATGCAAGTTTTCACCACGACCCCGGAACTTACCTTCATCACTACCTACTCACCATCTCAGATCCCACACTAATCTATCCTCTCAGCGAGCCACGACCTCTACCCTGTCACAAACCCCAACGCTCGCTGAACATGGCCGAAAGCAGAATCACGCCCGACCTCGACACCACCACCTTGGGTGGTGTCGTGGAACCGACAGCAATTGATCCAGACGGCGAGCTGTCCCCCACCGGAAAGGTGGTGGTGACCACCTTTATAATCATAGCGTCTCTTATTGGCTGCTCTTTTATCGCGTAGAGCGTGATACTCTGTATGCGGCGACCGAACAGACAGAGACAGGTACCGGATGAGATCGAGTTACGGCCTCTTGGGCATCAGGAGCCACAGGAGGAGCCACGGGAGGAGTGTATGCCGAACCAGCCACCAGATCCTGAACCTAACCCTCAACGGCGAGATAGTTTGGATCATGAGCTGGGGGAGGGATATACACCTGACGGGATTGGCCACACTATAACGACATTCAATTATTTCTAATGAGAGGGCCTGTTGGGACAAGGACGCCGTCCGGAGTCCCAGAACCTCACTTAGAGAATACAATAACGATTTACGCTTATGCTCGCGCGTGTGACCTAACAGGGCCGAGCAGGAAACCGCCTGCTGAATATTGTTTGGTTTAAGGAGGCACGAGGAGATCTTCCTAGGTTAGCGGACGGGGAGCCCAAATCTGGAAGACAAGCGAAGAGCCCGCATCTCCGAGTACATAGTGTTGGGGAATGTGTTTGACTCGGTTTCGAAAAGCGATAGAGCGATATTGCTTTATGAATAAAATTATATTCTACCGCACACTTCAGAGTTACGATCCAAGTTCATGCCACTCCTCGTGGTCGATGAAAATGCCAGCTGGAATTCCCCATGCGAAATGATAGATAATATCAATTTCTTCTAGACCCCGTAAATGCTACTGTATCCAGAACTCCCGAGTGGGCTATCCAAATCCCCAAGTGCAGAGAGAAACATCACGACGAATGCATGATGCTATAATCTAGGAGACTCCTAAGCTCCGCATTGCAAATTTGCCCGTCATCCTCACTGTCGCTCATGATCGATGTAACCTTCATTGCTGAACTCTGAATTTATGCGTGTTTGTTACCTCACTGAACCTGCGAAATCTTCGTCTTGCTCGCCTTTTGCCGGATGAGCGCGGCAACCCACTTATCCGCCTCCTCGACAGCGCGGCGCGGGTGCTTCTTCCGCTTCAGCAGGTATCCCTGGATCTCGGCGGGCGAGAACTCGCCGTCGGGGATTTTGTCACCGAACTGGCATGCGATCTCGGGGAGCTCGTCAATGGATATGTCCAGCTCGCCAGAGCGCACGGCGCTATCGGTCTCTGGCGATAGAACTTGTTCGTCAGGCGAGGACTCGGACAGTTTGTCGGTGGGCGGCACGGGAGTCGTTCCCGGCTGAGCCGAATCTGCGTGGGCGTGGCGCGGTCGTCCTTGGTCACCCTCGTACATACGGATGAATAGCTCCTTTGCCTGCTCCTTGGTGGCAAAGGTGAACTGCACCTGCAAGTCGACGCGACCCGGCCGGATGAGGGCGTCGTCAAGGCTCTCGGGAACGTTGGTCGTCATGATGAGGACGCGGCCCTCGTGGCTGGCCACGCCGTCGATGGCGTTGAGCAGGCCGGATAGCGATATGCCCTTCTTCTGGTCCTCCGTGTCCTTCTTGAGCACCTTGGCTAGCTCCTTGATGTCGTTAGTCGTCGTCTGAGTAGATTCATCTTTGCCCGACTGCTCCTTCTCTTTCTTCGCCGCCCGACCCGCGGCTTGGAGTTCGTCGCTGGACGCCGGAGACCCGCTGTGTCGATGTCTTCTAGGAGCACGACGCAGCGCCGCGGTAGAGAGCTGAATAGGCTGCTCAGATCCTCTTCTGTCAGAGTTGGTTCGAGAAGGGAGATGACGTGGATGTCTAGGCCGAATACGCCGGCGAGTGCGAACGAGAGCGATGTCTTCCCCGTGCCAGGGGGTCCGTGGAAGAGGTATCCCCGACGTAGTGGTATGCCGCGGTTCGCATACCAGCGCGGAGTTGCCGGGTGGAGATACTCATTCATGTCGGCGAGAACCTGGAGTTTCTGTTGCTGGTCTAGGACGACTGTTTTCATGTCTCGTACCGGCCGGTTGGCGACCTGCTGCCAGCTATTCCGCCCTCTTCTCAAGAATTGCGGGTTGGGCCGCTTCACGATTGTCCGGGCTTGATGGTCGCTATAGTACTGCTCCTTGGCATGTGCTAGTAGTTCTTTAATTGGTTCTGCGGTGTGTGCCCAGTTAGCTATTCTCGGTGATTTGAGGGAATAAGGTCGACAGGAAGGGAAAATATATTTACCGGGACTTCTCCATAAGCAGGAGATCATCAGATCCTCCTTGTCCTTGAATGTGCTAATTCCACCATTTGAGCCGTCCTCAAAGACGGATTCCTTCTTGCGGTGCAGCCTGAAGTACTGGCCCTTCCACCAGAAGTTGTGAAGTCCTATAGCCGGGATATACTGCGGCGTCTTTGGAAAGAACAAGTCAGTAACTGGGGGTTTGAATATCGGGGCATGAAAAGGGTTCAAAGAAAAGGTAGTGAACCCACTGCTCTCGCTTCTTGGTTAGAAAAGTTCAGATATAAACCTGAACGATCTCGTGCTACCGTGGACTCGTCCTCGTCCTCCCAAGCCGTCTTGCTCACCGTCTCAGCCATCAGCGCCCGAGAGTTCACCATTCTAGGCTGCTTCGAAAGCCAGGTCATCAAATGTATGTAGATGTCGTCAGTGCTGCTTATGTGGATGGTGCTCATCAAATGCTCGGTGACTAGGCCGTAGAGAAAATAAAAGATCTGGCGGCCTAGTTTATTAGCAGCCCATACGAATCCCAGGACCGATAGTAGATATGTCGGGTCCCAGCCAAGCCAGCTGCCGATGAATCGGTACATTGGTGCGAATCCCTTCAAGCCGATGAGTGGCAGTATGTTTTCGACAACGTTGGCGGGCATGCCGTCAGATGCTGACGTATTAGTTGCAGTAGTTGTGGCATTTTCTACTACCTCGGGGAGCATCCCCCTGAGTAGGGTATTTATATCCATTGGATTGTTTATTTCGGCGACACCTGCGTCTACGGTACGAAGGCAGACAGAGTTTATATCCAGGAGGTGAGTGATAGGAAGTCTACACAATGAAGGAGGAAGGACCGGTAACCAAGACCTTATATGGCCGAAGGGGGACGCCGAATAGAACGAGTGGGGGCCGTTTAGAGATAATACGACAGGACAGTAATGGTTCGGAGGCTCTGGGAGAGGCGCAACGGCGGCCTAACTTCCACAGCCTCGCTATGAACTTGGATAGGGATGTACTACGGTTTAAGGGACCGGCTTTTTCCTCCAGGTTCGTTCGCTACGACCATAGTTTTGGGGGAAGGGGAAGGGGAAGGTGAGTCAAACGGGGCTACCTAGGCACTGGACGCGCAACTGTCCTAGCACTATGTATAAAGGGGAGATAGTCTCTTCGTACACAACCACTGGGTGTGGTCTGGTTGGTGTCTTACTTGAAAAAATGATGGCTGTCTCCAGGCTGCTTAATATAAGTAGGTTCTGGACCGCGGCAGGTTTGACTCACCGCCTACTGAGGTGCGGGGAGTCATCTGCAAGACCGTTAAGGAAAGATTTCATTCGCTCTTCGCATTGTGGCTGGTGGGTGAGAGAGATGCAGTAAAGCTGTCTCTGCAACTCCTGTAAGTACATTTCGTGAATCATGGGGCAATTTTTTTCAATCATAGCGTATCAAAGATCATGGCGGGGGCCTAATAATTGCGGGGATGAATCTAGATGTATGGTACATTGGCATGTCGATAGCCTATGAACGCTGACGAGGATAGGCAACAGCTGCACCTGTGTGGCCCTTGACCCCCCCCTTGCTTGCGGCAGTGCGCGGCATACGTACCTCGTGGCTCTTGTGAACAAGGTGAACAAGGTGAACAAGGTCTCCTACATCAGGTACACTTCACCGACCAGCTTATGTACTGGTTGTTGGTAGCTGTCATCCGTCGTGCGTCTGTTTATCCGCTGCATCTGCGATGCGGCTCAATCCTACCTAGTGTAGTCATGACGCATAGCCCTCCCTGGCTGACTTCTGCTACCGTACGTGATTTCTGGTTGTCCTGATACCCACATCAGCAAGCTACTCTGCAGTTGCGAGTATTGGATGGCCGCCAGCTGGATTGCGGAACAATATGAGTAAAAGTGTTTGGTTCGCATCTGTCATGTTTTGACAGATCGATTGCTGATTTGGCTGTCCCTTGCCGAGTATGACGGTTTCCGCTCTATCTGTAAGTATTGTAGTACACGAAGCGCCGAGCTGCCCCGACCGCGGATACACCGGATTTGCCACGAGTTAGCTTCCTTGATCCAGTCATTTGAAATCCGAGGCCGTCAAGATGCATACTATGTGAGCCTTATGATAGGCCGTCTTGGGCAAGCCTGTAGGGGAGAGGGACGATTCTTTAATCTAGGCCTATCCATTCACCCTCAGAATCGTCTCGTGATTCTATTACTTCTTGATCGTTCACTCTTGGCGTCTTCATGGACTCGTCATGTCCGCTGATGAGACCTTGACCGTTGCTTTCAGTAGGTTTGGTATCGGCTTGCCCTAGCAAGTAGTCTACCATATAGACATTTTCGTCGGCTAAGCGTCTAATTTCATTTTGCATCCGAGCAACTGCTCTAGCAACTATGCGGAGTTCGGTATCAACCTTGCTTCGATTTGCTGTTAACCAAGGTCCATGTTTGTCCACCAAAGCCTTGATCCAAAGCATACAGAATTCGATATGCGGCGATTCTTCCGTCTGGGAGGCCACAAATCGCAAGAGCCTTGCCACATAGACCGTCGGAAATTGTTCGACCGCTAGCGGGATGTCGGGATACGGTACGGCTTGGAATACCCTCGTAATCAATCCAGCTTCGTTTAGGCGGAAGGCCATAACTAGGGCCTTGAGGTAGTCCTTTTCATTTTCGAGGACCGCGAGGGTAGAGGCAGGCGTTATTTCCATGTTTAAATCGAAAGGGTCAAACTGGAGCTCGTTATCCAGGCTGTAAATGAGAAGGCCTTCGGTGGAAGCGGCGCAAAATGATGTGCCAGTCGGGGAGAATGCCACGCCAGTCACCTTGACTTCTGGTAGTGTCTTTCTAGCTGAAGGATCACCACCCCTCTTCGACCCGGGAAGAGGGTTGTCAGTTCGTCCGTCCCGGTCCGAGTCTCCTTCATCGTCGAGCAAGCCTTCGGGGCCAGCTTCTGTGAGAAGCTTGCTGTTTAGGAACTCCTGAGTCCCGGACAATGAAAGATTGACGCTCACAGTAAATTTCCTCAGCAGCACCATGGTACTGACGGAATACAGACAAATATACTTACTGCTCCCGCCTGCCAATAGACAGCTGCCATCTGTGCTATATCTTATGGCACCGAAACTCTTTGTGCTGGAGACGTTCGCAGCGGTTCTGCGATCGGTTATTTTGCGGCCACCAGAAACATCCCGCCGTCCATCTAGCCCAGATACCTGCTCAGCCTCTGATATAGACCAGAAAGTCAGCTGGCCATCCAGAGTCGAGATAGCGAGTTGTTCTGAGTCGGGTCGAATGGCAACATCCAGTACGTCTGCTTGAAGCTGTAGAGGCTCGCTCGTTTGTGTGCGACCAAAAATGGACCACACTCGAGCCGTGCGATCCCAACTGCCGCTGACCAACAGGCTGCCGTTAGGGGCGAAGGCTAATGAAGAAACAGGGCCCTCGTGTCCTGCTAACTGATCGAGCAATTGACCTGTCTGGACTGACCAAATGTGGATATCGAAAGAGTCTAGTGAGCCTGCTGCGACAACTTCACCACTCGGGTCCACTGCCATACAAGAAAACGAGAGTCTTGTCGGTGCTGTAAACGTCCGGAAGTTTCGGAATCTTATCAGATCCCAGGCTCTAATTGACCCGTCCAAGCTTGAGGTGAAAAGTACGTTTCCCTTCTTGGCGAATTCGCATGCCGTAACGCCGCTAGTGTGCTCGGTAAATGTGACGATGCAAAAGCCGGAGTCCACATCCCAGACCTTTATTTTTCCGTCATCGGCGGTCGTAATGATGCGTTTGCCATCTGGAGAATAGACGAGTGAGTTCATCGAATCGAAATGGCCTTGTTGTTTGAGGATATAGGACTCCGATTGCCACTCCCAGACCAGGAGTTGACCAAGCCTGGAGGCCCCGAAGGCCAACCACTCCCCACTACTATTAACAGTGACGAAATCGATTTCGTTCTGCGATATGCTGAGGGTGTGGATGGGATTGAAGTCGGGCATTTCGTACAGACCGAATATGCCGTTGGAGAAGCCGGTAACTAGTAAATTCGTATTGGGGTGGAACGAAGCACATCTGACATGCGCATTGTTTTGCATGAAATAGTGCCTCTGCACGATTCGCCAGCGCATATCGTCATCGTTGGCACCTTCCATCTCTTCATCCTCGTCCACAGGCGGCGCATCGGGATGTCTCGTATACTGCCAATCGAAGACTGCGCCATCCTTACTGACGGTATAGATGGTTTCTTGGTCTTTGGAAAACCAGGCCCCAACGACAGCCTGCTTATGACCAGACAGAACTGTCGGAGTGAATCCCTCCTCAGCATCCAAGCTCCAAATGCGGACTGTCAAATCCCTAGAGGCCGTCAGGAAGAACCTGGAATCGCGGGACCATTCGATATGTCGGACATCCTCAAAATGGCCCATGTGAGTGCGATGGCGCACAAAAGGCGCGAACTCTAGCCCACCCTCGGGGCTCGAGTCGGGTGTTGAGGGGACCTGCCATACTTCGGTCTTGCGACCCAGTCCGACGGCAAAATGACGCCCTGAGGGAGAGAAAGCAAGCGCGGTGACGGGCGATCGGAAAGAGAAGTGGTATATAGGTATCCGACGCGGGACGTTGGTCAAGATGGAGTGGCCATCTTCGTCGACAGAAAGCAGCAGATTACCCCGCGGTGTCAGGCCAATTCTCGAGATGTTCTTTCGATGTGCGAACGGGAGGGTATATGATTTGTTACTGGTGGAAGAGGATTTTAGTGTTATGTTCCATAGCATAGATAACAACTTCGAAAAGCAAGGGGGCGACTGACTCGACGAGGTTGAAGACGGTTACGCGATTTCCTACGGGGGAGAAGAGGCAGGTGCCGTCTGGACTGAACAGGAGGTTCCCTTGACAGTAGACGGTTCCAAGCAAGTTGGAGAACTAGGATTGGTCGTGTCAGCTATGCACCTGTTCGTGCTCGTTGGAAGGAATTGAACAAGGCCTACCTTGAAATCGGTCTTCATTGTGCTATATGCCCATTCTATTCGAACGAACCATTCTTATCAAGATGTCTCCCAAGAGTCTTGACGGACTTGCGCCAAACTTTTTGATGTCTTATCAACGATAAGACATGAAAGCTTATATGTAGGTAGGTACCTACCTAACCTACATATGTAGCTAGCCTATTTAGGCACTATACCTACCTATAATCCGTTGGACCAATCAGAGACCCCCATTGGCAGGTGCCGACGAACCCCAGGTCCCACGCACTACTGTACAGTCCCACGTACTAGGTACTGTACAGTACCCCCTGACAGTACCTAATACGGTGGATGACTGGCGGTGGGGAGAATGGCCAAAGCTCTTCGTGTTTCAAAGCTCCAAGCGGTAATGGTGCTGCTGGCAGGGAAAGGGGCACCACACCACCACCACCCACTGCCAGTTGGCATCCCGATTGCACCAAGTTAGGTACCTACCGATACCCCTGTCGACTTTAACTGCTGCGTAGGAAATTTGCCAGCCCGAAGATTGGAAGGCCTTCCCCTGATTCCCCTGAAGCACTGAGCCGCCTAACCTTAACACTACTCGACTCTATCAACAACTCCGTCAACAACACTGTCCCGGCTCTGTCTTCACCGGCATTCTTCCTCCCGTCCTCTCTTGACAGCCTGTGGTGAGCAAACCACATACACTGCAAGCCTATCCCGCCTGTTTCTGCCCTCATTTACCTCCGCCATTTCGGGTCTGGGCCCTGTCACGAAAACAGTTGCATATCCTCCACGATGCCTCCTGCCACCGCCGAAAGCGCGTCGCCAATTGGCATTGCCAATTTGCCCAACCAGCGACACAAGATCGTCGCTAAGAGGGGCGCTGCTTTCACCATCATGGTGCGTGCATGAATCCGTGCTCTCGATGCCGTGTGTTTTACTGACGTGCTGCCATCAATCTAGGTGGCTGGTGAATCTGGTCTGGGAAAGACGACCTTCATCAACACCCTCTTCTCGACCACCATCAAGAACTACGCCGACCACAAGAAACGCCATCAGAAGCAGGTCGACAAGACCGTCGAGATTGAGATAACCAAGGCCGAGTTGGAGGAGAAGTTCTTCAAGGGTAAAGACCCTTCCTCTTCGGATGCCATATGTCAGTAGATTAACATAGACCCGATTTGCAGTCCGCCTCACTGTCATCGACACCCCCGGCTTCGGCGACTATGTCAACAACAAGGACTCATGGATGCCCATCATCGAGTTCTTGGACGACCAGCACGAGTCGTATATGCTCCAGGAGCAACAACCTCGCCGCCAGGACAAGATCGACCTCCGTGTCCACGCTTGCTTGTACTTTATCCGACCTACTGGCCATACCCTAAAGCCCTTGGACATCGAGGTCATGAAGAGGCTATGCTCTCGAGTGAACCTGATTCCCGTCATTGCCAAGGCCGATACCCTGAGCCCTGCTGATTTGGCTAAGTTCAAGGCTAGAGTGCGTCCCATCCGTCTTACCTGCCCAAGTTCGTTTTATTCTGACCGTCTCCTCTTATAGATCCGGGCTGTCATTGAGGCTCAGAGTATCAAGATCTACCAGCCCCCTATCGAGGAAGATGACGAGGCCGCTGCCCAACATGCCCGAAGTTTGATGGCTGCCATGCCCTTTGCTGTCATTGGCTCCGAGAAGGACGTCAAGACTGGCGATGGCCGCATCGTCAAGGGTCGTCAGTACTCGTGGGGTGTGGCCGAGGTTGAGAACGAGGACCACTGCGACTTCAAGAAGCTCCGCTCTATTCTGATCCGCACCCATATGCTCGATCTCATCCATACCACGGAGGAGTTGCACTACGAGGCGTACCGTGCTCAGCAAATGGAGACACGCAAATTCGGCGAGGCACGTCCCCGCAAGCTGGACAATCCCAAGTATAAGGAGGAAGAGGAGGCGCTTCGCAAGCGCTTCACCGAGCAGGTCAAGATTGAAGAGCAACGATTCCGGCAGTGGGAGCAGAAGCTCATCGCTGAGCGAGACCGCCTCAACAAGGATCTCGAACAAACACATGCCCAGATCAAGCAGCTCGAAACCGAGCTCGAGCAGATGCAGGGCAGCGTCGCCCGCAGTGGTCGGCGTTAAGTCACCCACCCCCATGACCCTATTCGCTATCCTCACGTGGCTTCCGTCAAACGACGATCCACCACCTCCGTATAGCAAGGAGTAGGGAGTTTATGATACCCCACCCAATTCCTGCGTCCGGCTTAAGCTTAATAATTTAAGATTGGCTTCAACATGGTCGATATGCTTAGGAGCTAATTTGAATCTGTCTACACTAATGAGGATAAGACGGACCGTGAGAGAAGGGAGGAGCGAGTGGACAGGGGAAAAGAAAAGGAGCTCCCAATAAAATCAATGTTTTATTGTCCCTGGTAATTAGGACTATGAAGAAGCGTTCTGGCATGTCGAATACAGAAGAAGAACGGGCGTTCATCCGAGATATTTCTCCTTAGTGGGCGTACACACTTGAGTGGCACCCAGCCTCTGTTTATTCAGTGCAGTTAGGTTTAGTTGACGATGTAATCAAGATATTCTTACGATATCATTCAGTAAACACGACGAGCTATTTATTCAACGTATTTCAAAAGTGTCATGTGATTATAATGTTCAGTTTTATTTGCTCCAGAAAAAGTTTGTTTTGCCGAGTAGAGTGGTAGTTGTAATTAACCCTCTTCGTGGTAGATATATTTTACTTCATTGTTCTGTTTGCATCACTACATGTCGGCGTGACCCGGCTACATGTGTTGACAATCAGCCCACTACACAGGTGCTGGCCGTTCCTATACAGCGTCCATGGCGGCGCGTGTGGCGAGTTGCTCGTTCTTGTTGCCGAGCTTCGAGATCTGCAGAAAGGCGTCAACACCATAGCCCTCTAGACTGTGCAGCTCCAGACTGCCGGCCCAGTACTCGGCGTAGACGCGGCTGAGCGGCAGGCTGATGCCGAGACGCAGATTCGGAGGCCGCGTTGAGAGGCTCGTCAGCGAGCCATTGTGGTTATAGCGGTCGTGCGAATCACTATGTTTGTCGGGTGATGAATTCTGCGGTTCTGATAGGTTACCGTCGACTCTGAGTTCCTGGAGTGTGGCAGCCATTAGCGGCACCTGGCCCAGATTCTCGAGGCGTTGGTCCGTCGAGGGGCCTTTCCCAAAGGACCATAGGTACGGGAGCATATCGCGCGAGATGCCGCCGCCGCGGTCTGAGATGCGGATGATGACGTGCTGCTGGGCCTCGCAGAGTGTGACCTCTATGGGCGGGGGCTTCTCGCCGTGCTTGTTGGGTATTTTGCGGTGGTTCTCGATGACGGCCTGTACAGAGTTTCGCAGCAGCTCGCCGATGATATATTGGAGGTGGGTGAGGATGTAGGGGAAAGTGGCCCCCAGATGTCCGTCAACCTTGATCTCGGGGATCGCGGTGTCGGGCCCGTAGGCGGAGCGTGCCAAGTCTTGTACGGCACGCCCGCAACTTTCCACTACGTCTCGCGCTACGCATTTGAGAAATACCTCCCCAATGAACTCTGACTCGGAGAGCTTTGCACCTGGAGAGAACCAGTCTGAGTTAAACGTCTCTGTTAATGCAATATGTTGTTCGGCGATGACGCGGCGAGAGATGCGCTATAGTAAGATGAGGTGTTAGCCATTGATCGAGGGCTTCACTTCCTTATCTATTATTTGGACCTCGCAGACCATTTACATAGGAGGGGAAGCTCGACGGGCAGGAGGACCTACAGATCGCAAGATGGTATTCATGAAGCGGTCGAGATCAGCAGCCGGCATCAGACCACTGCACTCCAATATGCCCATGGCAAGCTTAGGTATTACAGTGAGATGGGCACGCAGCATGCCGGCGATGACGGAGCAAAATTTATCATTATCGTCCAATGTCTTGATTTCCTTGACACGTCGGAAGGTGTCAAAGGCCGTGTAATACAGTTCGTAAACATCGCTCATGTGTCGGTTCGTAACGACGACATAAGGGAGGCGTTGCATATCCCGGATGCGGTGAGCAATTCTAGAGATCCAAGGCGTGAGCTATTGGGTTGCCTCGCGCGCGTGGACTCAGAGCCCGTCCCATGCTTTATGTTCGAACGACTATCGAGCAGACATACCTTGTTGGAAGCTCGGTCCGTACGTAGTTAGCTGAGCTAATGAGTCTCTCCTCGGTCAGAGACCGACCAAAGACCATCAATTGTCGCAGACTGATAGGCCGCGCCTCTTTCGCCACCCACCTGTTAGCCAGGCGCAGGCGCGTCGTCAGTCACACCATACCAAAGCGCAGGCAGTCGGACGAAGAAGCATCATGACGTACTCGTCGAGGGCCTGTACGGGTCTCCATCGGGCCGTGCTGTGTATCCATCTTGGGCCGGCAGCGCTGTCGCCGATGGGGTCAATTCGTGGTCCGTAGATAGCATGTGGTCGGGGCGTCTGGCTGGCGGCGGCAGCTGTGGTTGTTAAGATGGAGAGTCGTGCCGGGGACCAGGCACTCAGTCGGAGGGGTTTGGTGGCATTCTGCACCGCGGAGGGTAGTAGCATGCCGGCAGTTCCATGCCAGGGCCTCGCAGCGCTCGACAGTCCAGCAGCCAGCAGTGTAGGGCAATAGTAATGATTCTAACAACAGGCTCAAAAAACCAACGGGGTTCCAAGAGTGGGTTGTAGCTGGTGGCACAAGAGATGGCCGAAGTCTTCTCCAACTGTTGCCTCGTATGTTGATGAAGTCAATCGATCTGATCCATTGGTCACAAGAGCAGTTGCCGATCTCGCAGCTCCGACAGTTTGTGGGAGCTGCTTGCCTAGGTAGGTATGTAGGTAAGTAGGTACCACCCTGCATGAAATGGAAGCTACCTCTACCTACCAGGTAGGTACCTAGTACTGTAGGTAACTTTATGTCCCTAATGCAAGCGCCTACCTACTAGAGGTACATCATATCTCCTACCAGGACTCCTACTTCCTACATTAGTCCTCTGTACGTAACATTAGTTGAATATATAGCCAAAAGTCAACTCCTAGACTAACAGAGAGTCGAGGCTACATTCTGGTATAATTGTTAACATCGCCACAACCATCGACCTATTCTTCCCACCGCCTCCATTGGGCTCCGGGGCACCAGAAGAATGCTCTCTGCCACTTCCGGGGCTATGCGCTCCGGCGCTGGGCGAATTGTCCCGCGAGCGGCGTCTATGGCCACGGTAGCTCTGAGCCCGAGCCGGGATTTCCTCGGCTGGCACTATAGCCTTAACAACATCACGCCCGAGACCTCTCAACTACGCGAAGCCATGGTTGTGCCACGATCACTAATCCAAACCCTCCTTTTGGCAAGAAGAATGCCTCTAACGATACCCCTTCTCGCGTTGCCTTGATCGGAGGGCGAGGATATACCGGTCAAGCCTTGGTCGAGCTCCTCGACAAGCACCCCTACATAGACCTTCACTATGTATCCTCACGAGAGCTTGTTGGACAAGAGCTCAAGGGCTATTCTAAGCGCAAGGTAATTTACGATAATTTGAGTCCCGAGGACTGTATGCAGCTTGATGTTGACGCATATATCCTTTCTTTGCCTAACGGGGTCTGTAAGCCATACGTTGATGCTATCAATTAAGTAGAGAAGGACAAGGACAAGAAGAGCGTCATTATTGATCTCTCTGCCGACCATCGATTCGATGACACATGGTAAGCCCCCTATAACTATGGCGGCCAGCACCACTAACCTAAGTGCAGGACTTATGGACTTCCTGAGCTCACCGGACGCTCCAAGATTGCCCAGTCTACCCGCATAAGCAACCCGGGCTGCTACGCAACTGCAGCCCAGCTAGCCATTGCTCCTATAGTTGACCTAATCGAGACCAGTCCTACAATTGTCGGAATTAGTGGTTACTCAGGCGCCGGCACTACTAAGAGCTTAAAGAACGATGTCGCTTATTTGACCGGAGGCGTACTCCCATGTGCGATATCCAAGTCCCTCAACCTTGTGAATTTTACCGCTGATCTATATTACAGATTCGCTTACAGATCACATTCACGAGCGGGAAATAACTCATCATACTACAGACGTGGCGTTCATTCCTCACGGTTGGGACCAAATTGAAGAAAGCTTTATTTGAGGTTAGCTAATACAAGGTAACAGTTTCCAGTTGGTTCCGTGGGATCCACGAGACTATCAACATTCCGCTGAACAAGAGCATGAACTCTCGAGATATCCGAAATATCTACCAGGATATATATGCTGACGAGAAACTAATCAAGGTTGTGGGGGAGGCCCCGTATGTGAAAACGATACAAAACAAGCATGGTGTTGAAATCGGTGGGTTTGCTGTTGATAAGACGGGCAAGAGGGTTGTCATGTGAGGCTCACCCAAAAACCTCCCTAGAGCTATCCTCATACTAACTATGCGAAGTTGCACCACGATAGACAATCTCCTAAAGGGGGCCAGTACTCAGTGCCTGCGTGAGTTCTCTCTTGTCCAGTCTAGCACTGGGTTGCTAACGACCTTTGCCAGAGAACATGAATCTCGCGCTTGGTTACGCAGAATTCGAGGCCATCCCTGTCATATAAAGGCGTCAGCCAAATTAGACGATCTGTTCTGGACGGAAGTTTCGGATCTTGAAAAGCTTCATAACTAAATCTGCCTCGGTAGTTCGTACTGCTCTTGTTCGAATTTCTGTTCTTTTCATTATTTGTTAGAACTCACTGGCAAAGAAGCTCAAGATGGCTTTCGCTTCGCAGTTGATCCTATTCAGTACACACCTGCCTTGGATTCTTGGCTCTACATATACCTGTATTTATATGCCTATCTACCTAGGCAGCCTGGCATTGTTAAGCACAGTCAACATTGAGTCTACAATTCTTCATCTCCATGGGACATTCGATAGGAGACCCCCATAATAGAGGGGGAAAAGCAACAGGTAGGGGTTGCTGACTAGTACATACATGTCCATAACTTACCGAAGTACATGTAGGTATGTACCACCTGTCACACGCTAGCAATGAAGAGCTTCTTCAACACTTCTAGTTGTCTTCGAGGCTTTATATGCTTGTACTCTCATTATCACCCTCTCAACATAATTGTCTTTCTCACTCACCAAATTCGTCAGAGTATCCCTGGCCCTACTGCATGCGTGTTAATTGAGCAGTAGACATCTTGAATTGTACCAGGTAGCTCTCTACATATATACTTGGATTCTAGTGTACTCTGGCTGATCAAGACACCCACAACGTCATCGCAGCACTGCTGAGTCAGGGCAGAGGGTGAGGGCACTGTACAAGCGGTACGGACCAGGGTCGAACTTGAGTTCTTACTAGAGCAGAAACTACCTAGCTACCAAGCTACCTACAGCTGTTCACCTGTTTAGGTCACCAAGCGCAAATCATGTCATCACATTGTTAAGTGGGATGCATGGCTACAAAACGCCAATCACCAATGACAAGCCGCCACCAAACCGCCACCATTAATACACACGCGTTCTGTCCGCTTATGCTGCTTACACAGCAGTACCCCGTGCGCTCGGAAATTTAGGATGGGCTCGTCACTGTCAGCACCCAACCAAATGTTTTCATAGCTCTGTACCTACCTTTACGCATAGGTAGTACTTTAGCTAAGGTAGAGGGCAGGCAGTGAGATAAGTTACAACCCCTAAGTACCTCCCTACATAGATGTATGTACATACTACATGTAGGTAGGTAGCAGGTACCTACATACATACATACATAGTACCTAGGTAATGTAAATACCTACCTACCTGCTCTTACCTGTATCATGTATCACATCAACTACAACACCTGGTTTAGTGGCATTACCCCCCTCCAAAAGCACAGCCCACCTGTTGCACCGTATTGACGGCACTGCACTGCACCGCACCGCACCGCAGAGACGACTCCACCATCCGTCCGATTACAGGTTGTGGGCAGGTAGACACCTAAGGTTAGATAGGTAGCAAGCAAGCAAGCAGAGAATGTGTGATCAATGTTTAGTGAATGAAATAATGTCCTGACAGCTTCACTGCCTTCTACCTCTCTCTCTCTCTCTCTCTCTCTCNTGNNGCCAGCCCTCTCGAGTCAAGTCGCTGCTGGCTTCCTCCCTCTCCCTCTCTGCCTCCGCCTCCTCCGCCTCTTCTTCTCCCTCTTCCTCGCCCCCGTGCCCATGCCCATCGCGCCTATTGTAGAGGTATCCTTACAATACTTCTTTTTTCCTCGTCGTCCTCCATGCTCTTATTCCAGGCTCCCGGCACACAACCCACCCACCAGCGCGCGCGGCAGGCTCCTCTCTCCCTCTCCGCCTGCATCCCACCACCGGCACAGTCGTCATTACTTTCGTTAGGTGCCTTTTGCTTGCGCTCTCCAACGTAACCCCACTAAAGTATCACCAGTATTACATTACAGCATTACAGCATTACCGCAGTACCGTATTACCACATTACCTACCGCACCACGCCATTCCATTCGTCGAGGCAGCCTCCGCCTCTCGTCCGCCTTCTGCTATCCGTGAACTTATTCTGTGCTACGCCTACACCACAACTACTGCGTCCAACGCAGAGCGCGCCGTTGCTGCTGCTGCTGCTGCTGCTGTTCCGTGTCGCCCATTGTTGCCCATTGTGCATGCCATTTCTGCCTGCCTTGCCCAGGTAGACTGAAAGCCCGAGCAGGCTCAGTCGCCCGTCTGCCTGTGGTTCTGATCCAGCGCCACTGTGTCTTTGTCTCCGCAGATATGGTGAGCCTACCCAGCCTATAACTTGTTGCCATGCTCTATCACTGTTCCTCCGTCATGATTTTTTTTGTAACCACCCGCCCGTCAGTTCCTACTACTCTCTAGGCCAGCTTTCTCTCCGCCTCCTCCTCGCTCAACCTCGGCGTACTACTGGCCACGTCTTGTCATTAGGGACAACCCTTACACATACATGCCCTTTCGCCAGCTGGTGCGCTGTCCTCGATATCAGCATCTGCATTGTCATTTCTCTCGGCTGCTCGGCTGCCACCCTTCCCAACACCACTAACAAGACTTCTTACCTAGAGCTACGATTCGGAGATCCACTCGCCAAACGACATGATGGTCGACGCGCAGGACGACATGGTCGTCGAACCAGCCCAGAATGACAGGGACCAGGTTGCTATCATCGAACCTGACCAGCTCGACAATGACTCCGAGACCCTCGAGAACGTCACTCTTGCGAATGATTGTGCGTACTGTCCCGGCTGCCCTCTTGCCCCCCTCCATTGCCGGCCTGGGCTAACAACGTCGTACAGTCGATGCCATAAAAGAGATTGTCCTACCCCCTCTCCTCGAAGAACCTAAGATCCTTGAGGATGTGGTACATACGTGGAAGGTCGAGAATTGGAGGAATCTTAGCAAGAAAGAGCATGGCCCTACATTTCAAGCAGGTGGCTACCCATGGTCAGTGTTGTGGATGTGCTTCCCGGAATACCACTCGCTGACACACCCGACAGGCGCATCCTTCTGTTCCCCTTTGGCAATAATGTTGACCAGTCTTCGATATATCTTGAGCATGGCTTTGATGACCTTAACAACGTACCAGATGACTGGAGCTGCTGTGTACAATTTGGGTTGGTCATGTGGAACATTCATGATCCTTCTCTTTTTGCTCATCATACCGCCCATCACCGCTTCACTAAGGAGGAGAGTGATTGGGGATTTACTCGATTCCTTGAGCTCCGACGAATGTTCCAGCAGCCGTGGGGAAACTCGGGTCGCCCTCTGGTCGAAGATGACTCCTGTAACATCACTGCATACGTCCGTGTCGTGGTGGACGAAACTGGTGTCCTATGGCATAACTTTAATAACTACGATTCTAAGCGGGAAACGGGCTTTGTCGGCTTGAAAAACCAAGGCGCTACGTGTTATTTAAATTCCCTCTTGCAATCGTTGTACTTTACCAATGCGTTCAGAAAGGTCAGTCGTTCTGAGGAGGGCCGGCGGCTACAAAAGGCTGACACTCCCGGTTGCAGGCTGTTTATCAAATACCCACTGCAGAGGATGAGAGTGTCACGAACAGTGCATATACTCTCCAGCGACTTTTCTACCAATTGCAAATATCAAACACGGCCGTTGGCACCAATGAGCTCACGCGATCCTTTGGCTGGGACACTCGACACATTTTTGAACAGCAAGATGTGCAGGAGTTGTCACGTAAACTCATCGAGCGCATGGAGGAGAAGATGAAAGGCACAGCTGCTGAGGATTCTCTTCCCAAAATGCTCAGCGGGAAAGTGAAAACTTACGTTTCTTGCATCAATGTCGACTATGAGTCCAGTCGACTTGAAGATTTCTGGGACATCCAACTCAATGTCCGGGGTATCACTAACCTCCAAGACAGCTTCAAAGATTATATCCAGCAAGAGACACTTGATGGCGACAACAAGTACTGGGCTGGTGATGAGCACAAATACCAAGATGCGCGCAAAGGCGTCATATTCACAAGTTTTCCCGAAGTGTTACATCTACATCTAAAACGGTTTGAGTATGACATCCAGCGAGATACCATGATGAAGATAAATGATCGTTTTGAATTCCCGGATACAGTCGATCTTTCGCCCTACCTCGAAAAAGATGCAGACCGATCAGAACCGTGGATATATAAGTTACATGGTGTGCTGGTGCATAGCGGAGACCTTAATGCTGGTCACTACTACGCCTTCCTCAAGCCGAACAAGGACGGTTGGTTCTACAAGTTCGACGATGACAAAGTTACAAAGGCCACCATGAGAGAAACTCTTGAAGAGAACTTTGGTGGCGAGTACAAGTCTTCCCTAATACCGCCTCGATCAGCATTTCAGAAGAGGACCCCAATCATGCGCCAAATGAATGCATACATGTTAGTCTACATTCGAGAGTCGCGCCTGGATCAAGTCTTGACCCCGGTGAATAAGGAGGACTGCCCACCACACTTGCGTAAATTCCTCCCTACTACCAGATGCCAATGTTTCTAGTTACTAACCATTCTATAGAGAAGCGCCTTGACGAAGAAGCAGCTGCTCGGGAAGCGAAGCGGAAAGAGCGTGAAGAGCAACATCTCTATCTCCCCGTCAGGGTTTTAACTGAAGAGACGTTCAAGAATCATCCTGGGACTGATTTGACTAGTTTTGAATCGAATCCGGCAGAAGACCCTGCCGCACCACGACATTACAAAATGAGGAAGCAAACCTCCATGGAAGAAGCTGTATCAATAATCGCCCAGGACTTGGGCCAAGATCCTAAAAGACTTCGACTCTGGATCATGGTGAATCGCCAGAATAAAACCACTCGCCCCGATCAGCCAATTATGGATCTTCGCCCATCTGTCGAGGAAACGCTGTCCCGAGCGGTGGGGACCAGTCGTGACAGCATGCTCCGTGTATGGGCCGAGATCGCCGACGAGGTGGACGCCCAAGGAAACGCAGTTTGGCCTACATACCAAGGCAACGCTAACGGGGTTGTGGTTAAAAATGACCTCATCCTCATATTCCTCAAGCACTTCGATGCGGAGCAGCAGAAACTTCATGGTATAGGCCACATCTACGTCAGCAAAGAAAGGAAGATTGAAGAACTCGTTCCGGTCGTTGCGAAAAAGATGGGTTGGGGCGACAAACTACCTGCTGGCGAACAATTGGCTATGTGGGAGGAGATCAAGCCTTCGATGATCGAGGCCCTCAAAGCTAAACAAACTCTCAAGGCAGCCGAGCTACAAGACGGCGATATCATATGCTTCCAAAGAGTCAACGAACGAAAATTGTCGGGAGAGGTGCTTGGGAAAATTCCCCGACTGGGAGATAGGAACTCGGAGGAGACCAAACGCTGGGATCGTTTTGATGATGCGAAAGCGTTTTACGACTTTCTTTGTTTCAAGCGGGAGATTCGTTTGGATCCCCACCCACGTTGCGAAAAACCTGATTTGGAGAGCTTTATTCTGACGCTGAGCTCAAAGGTCACTTACGATCAACTAGCTGAACGTGTCGGGGAGCATCTCCACGTGGAACCGACACATTTGCGCTTCTTTACAGCGAACGCTTCGACGGGTGCCCCGAAGGGAGCGGTACGACGAGTGCCTAACGCTACGCTCGCACAAATCCTCAATCCACAAAATTACACCCAGCAAAGTCTCCAAACCAAATCTAATTCACTCTTCTACGAGGTACTGGAGATGAGCCTTGCCGAACTAGATACGAAAAAGAATATCAAGGTCATATGGTTAAGTGAGGGGATCACGAAAGAGGTAAGTTGGCTGCCAAGACCCGTTAGCGTTGGGTGGGACTAATGACTTAGGAAACTTTCGATGTTCTCGTGAGCAAACAAGGGCACGTTGAGGATCTTATCCAGGCCCTCGTAAAAAAGGCACAGATCAAAGACGAAAGTGAAGGTGGGCGGATAAGAGTCTATGAGATCCATAATCACAAATTCTTCCGTGAACTCGTACCCAACTATCCTGTTCTCAGCATTAACGATTATGTCGATGTAATCGCGGAACGGGTGCTGGAAGAGGAAATCGATGCGCCCGAGGCGGACTTTATCAAGGTCATCCACTTTCAAACCGACCCAAGCCGAGTGCACGGCATCCCCTTCAAGTTCCTTCTCAAGGAGGTAAGAATGCCCCTACCCCTTCTACAAGTTCGTCACGAGGCTGAGGTTAATATATTGCAGGGTGAACTGTTTTCCGAGACCAAGAAACGGCTCGAGAGGCGGACAGGTATCAAGGGCAAAGCATTCGAGAAGATTAAGTTTGCTGTTCTGCGGCGGTATCAGAAGCCTGCAGCATATATAAATGATGGTAAGTTTGGATGATATCACGGGCTTTGCGAATTTACTTACAAGCCTATTAGACGATATCCTGTATGAAGAAGGGAACAGCCTAGAGGAAGACGCCATGTTGGGCTTGGACCACATGGACCGCACCCGGGTTACCAGAAACGGCGCAGAGATGTTCCTCAAGTAAATGTCGAAAAGAGACCTGCCTAGATGGAAATCTCATTCATGTCTTCGTCGTCATGACGAAGTCATAGCAAAACATCAAGTATCACCTATGACCCTCGCATGTAATGAAAAGGCCCGTATGCTTTCAGTGTCTGAGTATTGTCTGCGGCCGAGCCACGTGTCTCTGCATGGCTCTCCTATGGGTTAGGGAGCATCCAGTCAAGCAGTGCCCAATCCGAGAGGAATGAAGGAGAAAGGTACGGGACGCGTGCAAAATCCACCTCGTGTGAGTGATACGGGGGTGATTGTGCTAGCAACACTAGGCTTACATAGTATAGAGCTGCTAGTTACATCAATACAAAATCAATATCCATAGTATCTTTTGTTGGTTACCATGTTCATCCTCGTTGCTGGGCGCTGAGATTGGTCTAGGAAAAGTAGAATATACCTTGAAACCCTAAGACTTTGGGGTTTAGATATCTGAGGGTAGGCAGTAGTTCACTCTGCCGGTTACAGATTCCCTTCATTTCATCTTTTCCTTCCGGCTAATCGCCGCACCTTATCCCCCCTTTACGCTAGGACATTTCTCCCGCCTTCGATGAGAAGTATCATATATTGACAGTCACAGTTAGGCCCGTGTCGCTGATAGCATACAGTTTAATTTATACATTACGCTTCAACATGATATTCGAGCTCCAGACTATCGGTAGAGTCGGTCATGGTCCAATCGTACTCGAATCTTTTTAATTTGCTCAGCAGCCTATTGTACAATATTTGGTGAGAGGAGTACATTATGTCGCGACAAGGAAAACGAGCGATACGACTAGAGACGACCCTGGCCGTCCTCTCGTCGGTTGGGAACTTCCTATAATAAATATCCCGTTAGCCGTCACTCATCTCGAAACCCGATGGAGGCGCGCGACTTCGTTGCCGGTGGTATGCTAACATGCCTTCGATGGAAGCGAGGGCCTCCAAGATTGGTATTTGAAGGCGGGAGACGGAGTAAGGAAATAAATATACACTTACCGTCCAGGCCTGGGAGTGTCCGGCGCCTCGTACCCATTTCGGCCCCTCCCCTTCGACCGAGTCCACGACGAGCTGGTGCAGCTTGGTCCAGAGATCGTCGCCCTTGATCCTCAGCCAGGCTTGATCCTCGTACTTTCTGCTCACGTCCTGACATATGCTAATCGCGCGGAACAGCTTGGGGGAGTGCCCGTCGTCGTGGAGGGCGTAGATGCGGGGTAGGAGCTCTGGTGTTCGTTGTTAGTGAGGTGAATGGGTGCGTGCGTGTGTGATGTTCGGGGTCGACATCAGACTAGCTATAGGTGGGCTCGGCCGAGGAGAAAAGAAAGCAAGCAAGAAGAAACAAGACTGAACAAACGAAGTCGATCTATCTACCTGACTTACCGGCGGCAGGCTTACGCGTCTTCTCCTTGGGGACGTACGAGGTGATCGTCTCGAGGGAAGCAGGCGGACACCCCCTCGCGGTGTATTCCAGGAGGTCGAAGCGGATCTTCCACTCGAGGAGGCGCGCCTTGGCCGCCGTCGGGATCCAGTCGTGGGAGTTGATGGCGACGAAGAGAGGGCCGACGTGACGTGGTGCCTGTGAGACGGTAGATAACGCATCTCTTGTCAGTCAAACCAAGGAACAAAGAGAGAACTTGGCGATTTACGGCGGAAGGGGGAAGGAAAGGGAAAGAAAAAAGGACAAGACTGACATCAAGAAGAAATCGAAGCGCGGCTCCTTCCCTGGACGAAGCGCGGCGCCGGCCGTCTGGTAGATGACTGTGTTGTACATTTCGACGGTGCGCGCCTCGAGCTCCTCGGGGCCCACCTTGACCTTGGAAACGATGCGGAGGAAGGCGTCGGAGGCGCGCGCGACGACGCCTTCGCGGGTCACGTCGTGGGTCGTGCTACTCTCGGACGGGCGTGCGGCCGTGGCGAGCTTCTCATCGGCCGCGACGTCTTCGAAGAGGCGTGCGATCTCGGGCATCGGCTCCGCAGACTTCCTCGCAGCATCTTCGGCCGTGAAGATGATGTCCCGTAGGTCGTCCTTGTGCACGGCTCCCTGGGCGAGCGCCATGGCTACGATGGCCGGCTGCTCCCACTCTATGCCGTACATGAGCTGGATGATGGGATGCATGAAACCTAGTGGTGGCGGTCAGGTGAGCGGGCGAGGTGTGTTGGTTGGTTGAGATAGATAAATAAATATATGGAATGAATTGGTTTGTGGAACGGAGAAGAGACTCACTTGCAAACATCCGAATCAACATGTCCTCGCTCCGCTCGTCGCCTTTGAAAAGGTATTCGTTCACTACCTCCTTCCAGCCCTTCTTGTCGATTTCATCCTGGAAGAAGGCGAGGAAGTCGGTGTAAAACCTGTCAAATCAGGGTGAGCAGGCCGCGTTCTCATTCATCCGAGATGTAGAGGGACGGGATAATTAGAAATTTGCGAGGTGAGATGACTGACTCCTCTTTCCCAAGTTTCTTCTTTGCCTTGTCGAAATCCCTCAGTTCTTCGATCTGGTCCGGGTGAACCTGCAATGCGGTTCTCTGGTAACCCGTGTTGTCATGATATCCTTTCTGGATGTCTTCTGGCGAGGCACCGATACCGTATAATGCGAGGAGATGGTGGCTTATACTAATGACCAAGTCAGTATTCAGTAGCTTACGAGACTAGGTAAGATGATAATGGCGTAAAACTGGCATGGAGCTCACTG
Organism: Xylaria polymorpha; assembly: GCA_003426235.1. Taxonomy (NCBI): domain Eukaryota; kingdom Fungi; phylum Ascomycota; class Sordariomycetes; order Xylariales; family Xylariaceae; genus Xylaria; species Xylaria polymorpha. The sequence continues at coordinate 19,548 of NQIM01000354.1, read as the reverse complement.
GTTATGGAAACCTAATTTGTTGAAGAAGCAGTGGTGTTTCTGTGGCAGGGGAGTTTGTTTAGCTGAGAGTGACTTGACGATAGGGTGGTTGTAAGTAGGCAGTCGACAAACCTCGAGATCTGCTTGTAGTAGCTCGGTAGTCTTCTTAGCTGCTGCCTCGGTCTGCTTTATATGCCAGAGACCAGTGTTCGCGGGCGTGACCTGGATAGTGCGTGATGTCGCCATGATGTTTATATGTCTAGTGAGTTTATGTTTATGGTTCGTTGTGGAAGTGCCTCTCGGGAGTGATGCTAATAACAAGCGGGAGCTGCTGGGTATCATGATATTCTCGCCGTCGTTCACGGCCCAGCAGGACAGGAATTTATATCAACTCGGACTGGAGGTATCGACGTGATAAGCGGAAACAGATTCCCGGACTTCGGACTACGGAACACGGGGCTAGCCGATTCTACTGCACGTGGGTTCTGTGACGACTCTCTAACAGCGCAGCGCTGTATTACAAACATGGACGTCACAATTGCACCGACATCGATGTTGCCTGGCCTACAATTGGAGCAACTAGTCAATTCCTGGGTAGAGTGCGGATGGGTGCGGGGAGGTTGCTTCATTGTTTTACTGCTTTACCACTACTACACTTGAACAGGCAAAGGGAAGTTCCGATTGCAACGTCCTCGGCCGAGGTGCAAGGCTCCGAGCCCCCGGCCACAACCGGAGGTAGTTACTGCTGTGCGTCCGGCGTAGGGCGGGGGTTGGTGGCTGACCACGAGCGAGTGACGTGTAGTGTAAGTGATTGGCTTCGCTTACAGCTGGCTTTGGCAGACCCTTGATTCTTGACGGGAATACGAATCTGTGAGAAGACGATACTCGCTAGTCTAGACTGTTCTTAACACATGTTGCCAAGTTGGGGGGTTGCCATCAACACGACGAATCGCGTGTTGGGTATGACGCAATAGCTGAGGAACATGCAATACTACCTACTTATGTAGCTTGGGTAACTACAGTACAAAGGGTTGGGTTGGTTGTTGGAGTCCTGGTAGATGCGGGTTGTTTCCCGCAGCTAGAGTGTAGGTTAGATAATTACTAATTCCCATATGTTTATGCGCTGCGAAGAGTTTCAACTTAGGTAATTTAATGAAATCTACATATACGACAACCATCTACAAGGAAGTCTCTTGGTAGATGCGGATTGCTTCCCGCACCGAGCATTTGCCAAGTGTTCCTTAACCGTAGCTTGGACAGATATTACTAATTCCTATGCCCACGGACCCCAAGGGCCGATCAATTTGATGAGACCGAGAATTATCTCGGTGTGTGTGGATTGCTTCACGCATCCGAGTCTGGAAACACTTGGCAGGTGTCCTCTGATGTCTCTAATAGGTCGACATGTATAGCACAGTTATAGAAGTATCTCGGATCATGACATACTTCACTTCAAGCTTCACTTCACATAATACAGCATAACTACCTACTTACACAACGAACGCTCGTTCGCTAAAGAGCAATAGTTAAGAATAAGGTATATACTTATATAAACTTGCGAAGATGAGGTGAAAATCAAGAGTTGCACCAAGAAGTCCGAATTAAATAATGGCTATAAGCTTTGTATTTTCATATAGTGTCTACCGGGCTGTATTTTCCTAGCCATCAATTGTCTATGTAATCGCCAAAGCTCGAAACGCCTATAATGACAACATCTAGATAGCCGTGTAGTATGAGTCCGCCACATACACACGTGAAACCATCCACTCCATCCCGGCGTTACGCCGTATCTCGTCACACGACATCCAAGATCCCGTGAGCACCGCTCAAGTATGACAAAACACCGGTGCCGACAAGACCAACGCCTTTCCGTTCCGCGAGTTACTTCACCACGGACATACCAACTACAAATACCTGGGAAGATGAGCGAACCAGATCCGTCACTCATTCACGTGGTCTTCCCAGTGCGCTCCTCGACCCAGAGCGCCGCGCCGGCCTCGGTCAGCAAGTCGACGCAGCCCCGGTTGCCCATCTTCTCGGCGAGGAACAAGGGCGTGTTGTTGGCGCGGTTGCGCACGTGGACGCTGGCGCCGCGGACGAGGAGTTCGCGTAGCACCGCCGGCTCCGGGCTCACAGCCGCGAGGTGCAGCGCCGTGTTGCCCGCGTAGTCGGCGCGCTGCAGCAGGCCGACGCTGCTGATGCTGCTCCCGCTGTGCAGCGCGTCCGTGTCCAGCAGCTCCGCCACGGCGCGCAGGTCGCCCGCCTGGATCGCGTACCCCAGCCCCGCGAAGGCCGTCTCGCCGCGCGACAAGGGGCGCGGGCTCTTGGTCCCCGCGGCCGTCGGCGCGTAGTAGTCGCCGGCGTCGTCGAGGGAGCCCTGCGGGTGGGTGAATGAGGGGCTGGCGAGGGCCGTCATCTCGCCGCGCAGGGGCCGCGACATGCGCCTGCCGACTTCAGCAGCAGAGAGGTCGGGCAGCGCAAGAAGGTACGAGAGCTTGGTGAGGGCGGCCTCGCAGGTCAGGTCGTGGCCGAAGACGACGCCGGCCTCGCCGAGCACGAAGCCGGGCGCGTACAGAGGGGAGACGAAGCCGCTCGTGCACTGCGACACGTTGACGATGACGATGCCGCGCTCGACGGCGGACCGGATCACGCGCGTCAGGCTGCCATCGACGCCGGCGGGCGCGTTGCCCATGCCGAAGGTCTCGAGCACGAGCCCCCGCAGGTGCGGCACGCGTAGCACGCCGTCAACCATCTCGGGCTTGATTCCGGGGAAGATGCGCAGCGCGGCGACGTGGGCCGTGTCGAGGTGCGGCGTGACGTCGAAGCGCGCGATGGTCGTCGGCCGCAGCACGAGCCCCCAGTTGACGTCGACGCCGAGGCTGGTGACGCGCGCGAGCGGGTCGCAGTTGGGCGACGCGAAGGCTTCGAAGGCGCTCGCCGACACCTTGGTGCACCGGTTGCCGCGGTACAGCTTGTGGTGGAAGAAGAGGCACACCTCGGGGATCACGAAGGTTCCCGCGATGATGAGTGATCCGAGCAGGTTGTCGACGGCGTCCGACTGCAGCGCGAAGATGGACGCCTGCGACCCCGTCAGGATCACGGGCTTCCCCAGGTCCGACAGCATGAACGAGAGCGCCGACGCCGAGTACGCGAGCGAGTCGGTCCCGTGCAGCACCACGAACCCGTCGAACAGGTGGTAGTTGGCCCGGATCGACGACGCTATCGACGTCCAGCCGTCGCTACTGATCGATGACGAGTCCAGCAGCGGCGAGAACTCGATGGCCGAGTACCGGATGTGCCGTGCGTACGAGCTCGGTGGCGTGCGCAGACTGGGTATCGTCACGGGCTTGCCGTCTTGAACCGCGCTTAGAGAAACTGTTCGATGTATTAGTGGTCTCTCACACCTCGTTCATTGGCGATAGTTTAAAAAACGAAGCCGCCCATTTTTCACATTAGTCTCATCCCACAAGCCGAATATTAGTCTCCTCTCCCATCCATAGATTGTACGCCGAGATATGAACGTTCTCCCTGACAGATAACTACCATCGCTCGACTGTACGCTCATGATTGCCCTCCGTGACACCTTATGCGCCGTCATACCACCCGCCCGCAGTGTATGATTCAAACATAGAGAATTTGGGGTCTTTCACATACCGCTCTCTGACATATCATTGAATGACGGCCGGGGCGCCATCGCATTCTTAATAAAACCATCCACGGGTACGAGCCCACCCGCCGACGGCTGCATGCATATAGTACCGCCGGTGATGATGAGAAGCACTCTGGATTCGGGATATGTCTGTTTGGAGGTGCTATGTGCGTCGCTGGTCGGAGGGGCGCTCATGGCTGCGGCTGGTGCTGCGCCGTGGACGCGAACGTATGATGATGATGATGATGACGATGCCTAGTGGGATGAAGCTTATTCAAGGAGAGCGTTGAGCCTGCTGAGTTGGCGATAGGGAGTTTTCTCTTTCAATATGCGCTTTGGAACGAGACAATTGGTTTTGACTGTCGTCTGCTTCTCGTCAGTCCGAACCGGCTATTGGCTCAGGCGGGCAGCAAGGGCAGTCAATCAAGTGCTCGTCCCGAATAAACGATTCAGCTAATGCTGTCGAGTGTAGGTAAGTCCGGGAAACACTCAGCCCTGTTAAGTAGACAGACCGACGATGAAATTAAACTACTGTTGCGGTCGTAAATCCAATTAATTTAGACCCCGACTTCTTATATACTAAACCGATGATGCGATATCGCAGGCCACAAATAGAGTTTGAGAGCCCGCTACGCTTCTAATTAAAAGCTTCGCAATGGGTACCGGTACTGGAATCTAACTAAAAACTCGGGTGTAATCGTAATCACCCCCCAGTGACGCAGAGCACGAAATCCGGCTCTGCTCTGCTTACGAAAAGTAGTCGAGTATCGAAGAACGAATACCGGCAAAAGGGTTGTTTATCTTACGTTATGAGAGGGTAATCAGGAAAAGAAACGGGAAAATTCTCCTCTTTATCGTTTTCGACTCACGAGAACAAAGGTAAGGGGTAAGGGGGGGAAATCCACGGGGACTCGACAGCTGAGTCTCGACTCCACACTACCTTAAGTACCTATACCGGTACTAAACCAATCGGGCCTTGTATGATGATGTATGGAATCGTTCCGAAAGTGCGAAGAAAGCGCAAATCTCATCCAAGGTTGCGTGAGATAAAAACGTTATTTATTTCTTATCTTTGTTCGTATGCGACGAGCAGCACGCTATCTAACTACTGCTTGCTTGCTTGGCTGCGAACCCGATACAGATGGGATATTCCCAAATTGGCCCGTTGGAGAAGCGAATCGACCAATCAGACAGAAGCCCCCTAACTCGGATAGTAGTGCTTATGTCGGACTGATGATGCAACCAAGACTAGCTGCCGGCTGAACATCATAGGGAAGTGCGTGTGCGATGGCGCTCCATGTAACTTGGGTTTATAGACAAATACGTCTATTCCCCTTATATTTGTCTTCGTGCTGCTTCTGTCTATGCATGACATCTACACCTCGATGAGTTCTCGCTCAAATGTGTAATTTAATTTGCTCACCCTCAATTCTTGAAAGCAGCGCTGTGAACAAATGTATTGATCGGCAAGTCGTTATGCCAGCACTTGCTTGCTTGGTATTCCCGCTCTCTATCGAGTGTCCGAAGCAAACGTGGTAATACATATGCTCTTCTGGGAATCCTCGACCGAGACTCGACCTCACGTGCCCCTCTCTCGTAGTTTTGAGCATGGCCTTCTATCCCCTTTGATGGTTTGTATTCCCGTTAGTCCTCTTGGGCTGGTCTTGGATCAGACCTTTACTTGTCGTTAAATCGTACCCGATAACATTCATGAGATAAGAGAGTCTGAGATGGTTAGTCACATGTTATCCAACCTAGGCTGGGACGACTCACTTTTCTTCATTTGCCTCCTTTGTCTTGACGGCCTCAAATCGTTTTTGGCACTCCTCCCACGCCAGGATGCGTTTCTTGGGCGATATTCTTTTGATCGTGAACTTGAACCGCCCAGTTACGGGTCGGTGGTCTGACACTCTAACCTCGTGCCGACGGTAATCAAGCTGCTGTATCCTGCCAGACCCTCGATGAAGGAGGCGATCACACCAGGCCGGAGACCGTTTTTTCTCACTGGTATCGTAGTTGTCGGTACCAACATCGTATTTATAAGTCGGAGCGAACTGTATCGGCATCTCATCAAAAGCTCGTAGTCTGAATGCCGGGTTCCTGCGGCGGGCGACGAGCAGCTGGTCGCGTTCCAGTAGCTTGGTAAGATTATCAGCTTTTACAGCATATACCACGGTATCGCGCGACATTGTATCGATACGATAGTTAAGGTCACCGTTGAGAAGGCATAGCTCATGATCTAGAATCATAGAGCCATCGCCACCGCCGATATAGCTATCGATGCGAACATTCGGGTCAGGCTCGACAGGTAAGATTGAGCTGTCGAGGATAGCCGCGATGTCGTTGTGGCGCGAGTTCGCGTGCGATTGTCCAGCTGCTAAATGGCAGTTGATGAAACACAACGACGTATCATCTACCATAAACCGTATGATGATGGCACCTTTGTTACCGTGCAAGCCGCCCATCCCGCGTTTGACGTCGGCGCTACTGAGGTTTCGGATCCGGTCACGGAGCGTCGACTTTACGAAGATGCAGGTGAATAAACCAACGAGAGTAGCAGTATGGAGCAGGTGGTATAAATGATCGGCGGGCATGATATCATCCAGGCTTCGGACGAGGAAATCTCTCCAATCTCGATACTGGTGGCTCATCCGTTCTTGATCTGTTGCGTCTTTCTTTTTCGGTTTGAATAATCGCTTCGCCGTGGCAGTCTTGTCCTCCAAATCGACCAGTTCTTGGAACCCGAATATAAGAATGTCGGGGCATTCACTAGATCGTAGGAGGTTGTGGATGAATGCAGCATCGGATTCGTCATATCTGAGGCTGTTTGGCGTTGATGCACCGGCGTTCCAGGTCATGGCTTGAACTTTGATATCCTCAAATACCGAATACTGAGCGTCCATCGACTTCATTTCATCCTCTAAGAAGTCGTCTTGGAGAAGGCCGTCCCATGCCCTGACCATGTTATCTGCACCGAGTGACAAGACTTGCTGATAGCCAAGCCTATAAAAGCTGGCACGGTCGGCAATGAGTCTCAAGGCCGGGCTATCATTGTGAGCCTGCCACTCCTTCTTCACAACCCACGGCGAACTTCGGATATCGTAGATTGAGATCTTTCCGGTGTTATACGCCGCCCAGATATGATTGCCCACACCAGCCAGCGAGTTGATCTTGTAAGTGCTGATGCTTAGAACGCTCAGACACGTGAAGTCTTTTTGAGAGTAAATGCTGACTTTACCATCCGTATGGCCAAGGTAGACTTTCCCAGGCTGTGACTTAAGCATAGTTCCGGACGTGATCTCGCCAGCACCTTCTGAGACCAAGGGCCGCATAAGGACTTGGACTTGGTTGTTGCCGTCAACTGTAGGTGCGAATATCCTGATTTCCTTTCCTGTGCAATACCACAATTCTTCGCCGACGATCATGGAGAACGTGTGACCCTTCGCCAGCCTATATGTCTGATGAGGACTATTATTCAAATTTGGAACTCCGTCGCCATCTGGACCCCAAACATGTAACGTGCCACCCTCATCCAGCGTCCACATTTCATTATAATGCCTGAAGATCTTGATGACTTCGTACCGCCCATGAATATTTGTCTTATTGCCAATAATTGACTGTGTCGCAACATCGGCTTCTATGACTTCCCCAATATTATTCCCGATCCATAGCCTTAAGCCTTCACGGTCGACGTTCAAACCCGGTTTGAAGGCAACACTGGTAGCTTTGACGCCTTCCCCATGAGAAAAACTCACGAGAAGCTCGCCATCGCGCAAGCTCCATACCCGAGTAAGGTGCCCACTCGTACATACGTACTCTCCGCAGACGTCAAATTTCCTAACATCATATTTGGTATAAATTTCATGAGTTCCGTGCTTTGCATAGGGCGGCCGCCGATTGACCCGAGATGCGTCAGGATACGTAGTTGTAATCTGTGCAGAACCCAAGGCTGCTGTAGTTGGAGAGTCGCTGTTGATGGGGGAATTTCCGACTGCAGCAATTCTCTTGGGCGGCTCTCGTAATTCTAAAGGAGCTCTTTCAGATGTTTGGTCTACGGTCATGGACCTACCATGAGTCCGGGCGGGGGGAGGAGAGAACTGCGAGGTAGGAGTGGATGCTATCCGCTTCGGCTGCTGAGTGGCCACCGCAGTATCGACGGCTATGTGGTCGCTTGCTGGAAAACCCGCGATGCTAGCCCGGGCAGGTCGGGGTGGAGGTCTCATCGAGTTAGCTGGAATTTTGGAGGTTATATCGGAGACTGCCGCTGGTCGAGAAGGCAGTGCTGGAGGGTCATCTTTAGTAGGAGGTGCAGAAGCTGGTTTCACAGACCCATTCGTTTGGAGATCTCGCCTTTTGTTCGCCACTGTAGGATGAACTGGTGGGGGGTCGAATGCGACGGGCATTGTATTGGTTCTCACAATGCTAGGGACATGTGATATAGGACGGGCAGGTCGGGTTGGTAACATGGGCGGTGATTCTTCATTTTCGGGAGCACTCGCCAGGCTTGGTGGCGTGTTAAAGGGCGAGCGTTGATCTGGCCTCAATGGCGCCGGCTTAGGCTCAAGTTTGAGTACATTGTCTACTGCAATGGACAGACGAGCGCTAGGTTTATCTGCCCGGTTTACTGGAGGCGGTACCACAGGCGACGTTTTTACGTCACGTTCCCGCCGCAGCTCACCCGATCTTCGTGGAGGCGGTGGTGACGGAGGCTGGGACGTATTCAGCCGGGGAGACGACCGACGGGGTTCAAGGTTCGGAGTAACTGGTCGACTAGGTATCTTGAAAGGCCGGGAGGATGGGGTGACAGGCGTGACCGGGGGACTTGGTGGGATCGGGATTCAGGAGAGCGGCGGCATCAACTGCGGGGCGAAGAGGGCCCTGCCGTACGGGGGAGAATGAGGAGGGTCGATCAAGACGGAAGGTGGTCCGACGGGTCTGGGACTTAACGGGGGCGGGTTGGCAAGCTGAGGCGGACGCAGTGTGGCTATGGCATGTTCACGAGGGTTTGGTGGTTGAGGCTTTGGTCTTGCGGTGTCCAGGACGATCATGCTCTTCGGTCGAGTAGGACGCGTGTCAGGTATAGGAGGGGGTTTCGGCGAGGGAGTCCGCTGTCTTGCCAACACAGGCGTCGTCGCGGCTGCTGATACCGGTGCTGATACCGGTGCTGATACCGGTGCCGGTGTCGGTGCCGATGCCGATGCTGATGCTGATGTTGATGCTGATGTTGATGGCTCTTCCTTGGTCTTGTTCAAATTCTCAAATTTAGCGCGCAAGGACGAGACTGGCTTCTGGGGCGGATGTTAGCATCTCGGGAGGCTGGATGGGCGTGTCGCCAGAGGCGGCTTACGAGGGAAGAGGCATCGGGACCATCTTGAGGACCGGGCTCCATGATGAAAGGCTGGTTGACTCGAGGCCGCACACAGTCGGACCTCTTCCTACCATGATACCCTTCTCGTGCGGCGAATTCTCTCGAACCATCCGGGCACAGGAACGAGTCGTGGCCAGGATATTCGCCCCCAACCTCCAACAGAGAGCTTCGCTGCTTATGGGAGCTTGGGGCTGTGGACTCAAAACGCGGGGCTATGTGTATCGTGTATCGGGATCGGTATCAATGTCTAGGTCTAGAACCGGCCGGGGTGGAAAGTCGGTGGTGGGAAGCCGATGGTTGGTCGCTGGTTAGGGGTCGGGCGGACCGCAGTACATCGGGATCTGTGCGATGACGAAATAGCGTATCGGGTGGTTTTGCTCTGTCCCTCCTCCCTGGTCGTGGTTGGTCGGTTCCCTATTGGCTGCCGGGCCGGTGTGATTCGACGACAACGATGGTTAGGACAGGCACGGGCACGGGCACGGGTACGGGCACACAACATGGAGATGTGTAGCACATTGGTAACCTGTCTGTGGTGGATGGCATGGAACTTCCAGGCATGGGGAAAACAGCGCGCATGTGGTTGGCCACCTGGGGCTGATGGCTAAAGTGTGCGGATCGGACTGATATTAAAAGTCGATCACAACATTATAGGTATACCTACCACCTACATGTAGGTAGGTGGCTTGGGCATCTAGCATGTACACTACAGTACCGAACCCAAAATTGCCGCCTGCGGAGGCCATTACAGGTATCGCCAATGGTTTTTTCTCTCATATAAATGTTACAATCGATCCGAGTATATCATCAACATTGAAGGGAAAGTAGAATCATTCATTATACCTGCTGATACCTACCTACATACATTAGGTACATTAAGTACCTACATGTATGTAGGTAATGATACTATACTACACTCCAGCAAATGTACCCATGTAGGTACTTCCGCTGCCGGCCGTAAACAGACAGTGTCAGCTGGCTGGCACCTGTCACACATATTCAACCCTACTATAAGTAAACATCCGTATATAGTAGTTATAGTATTAAATCTCTATTCATCCTACAACCTACTACAAAATAAATACAATAAACTTAGCATAAACCTTAATCTTTGCTATAATTTAATAGCTAGCGATTGTTTAATTAATTAGCTCTTCTACTTTTCTACTTTTGTTAATTTTATCTTTTTATAGCTTAAATTTATTAATTTTATTTTAACTTTTAGCCGCTAATCATATAATTTTAAAAATACTTTTTATAAGCTACTTTATTCTATTAACCTATTAATAAATATAAAATCTAATTATACAATTCTAAAAACCCCTTTTATTACCTGCCCTAGTTTATTCCTTATTTTATATATAATAGTTAAAAAAAAACATTTAAAACATAAAATTATTTATATATTTAACTAATCTATATATACTAAACGTTTATATATAACTATTAATATACTAATTATTTAAATTTATAGCTACTAAATATTTTAACGCTATACTTATTATATTTTAAAAACTATACTTAAATAGTTACCTTTATATTTATTGGACTTTTTTTTTTAAATTAAAAGTTTATAATATCATTCTTTACCTTATAAAATAAGCAAAATCTAAAACAACCTTTTATAAATTCTTTAATAGTTAGCAAAAACAGTAGGAATATTTCTATATTTAGCAAGCAGCAATCTAAGCAATAGTATAAGTAGCAATTTTTATAGGTTTTCCTTTAGATCTTTTTTTTACTTTTAGATCTTTCTTTAGATCTTTTTATTAAATCTTTTTTTTAAATTATTCTTCTATTAAAAACCATCCTTTAAATTATTAGTCTTATTAGTTAATTAAGTTTTTTTTAATAATATAGTCTAGTTAATACTAAGATTAATTATTTAGCTTTAACTATTTAATCTTTTATTTTTAAGCCTTTATATTTATTTAATTAACTTTTTAAACTATTTATATTTATTTAATTAATTTAAATTATTGTTTAAGTTTTTCTACTTTTTTAGATTATTTATTATATTATTATTTATAAAAAACATAGCTATATTTATAGTAGCAGCTTTTAATTATTAAAAACCGATATAATAAAGCTTATTATTAAAATAATATTCTAAATCTAATAGGACTTTTCTAGCCCTTTTTAATAGAATTTTTTTTAAAATAAAAAAAGTTAGTTTTTTAACTTTTTTTTTAAATCTAAAAATTAAAATAAAGCTAAGTACTATTATTTAAAGTAAACAAACTATTTATATAAACGTTTAAATATTTATAAATAAACTTACCTATTTTATTTTAACCTAACGGAAAAAATAAAATTAAAATAGTATAAATAATTTTATTTTAATCTACTATTTTAGCTTAGTATACTATTAAACTTATAAAGCTAAAAAAAATAGCTTTATAATTTAATAATATTTAATTTATTTATAATATAATATAAAAATAGTTCCGGAAAAACTATAGTAATATATTAATCGATTTTTAGTAGTAAAAATTTATTATATATAACTTTTAATAAAAAAAAACCTTTAGACCTTTTTATTTAAAATATTATTTATAATAATAAATTTTTATAGTTTAAAGAATTTATTAGTACTATTTTTGTTATATTTTTTCTAGCTACTACTAAGCTATTCTATTAATATTTAAACGTTATTAGTCTACTATTAATAAATATTGTTTATTTATTAATATTTAAACGCTGTAAACTTATTTAAAAGTTTTTATTAAATTAATTGCTGCTAAACTACTAAAAAAAAAAGTTAATATTTACTATTTATTACTAAACTATTGTACCTAGCTTTTATAATAGGAATTTTTATATTTATAATTATTACTTTAATTATTTTTTAGCTCTAGCTTTAAATTCTACGCTATTAGCCTATCTAAGCTACCTATTCTACTTCCTAAAAACTCCTCTAAAATCTAGCTTTTAGCTATCCAACTATAGTTACTTAGTATTAAATCGCCTATAATATTATTATAACTAAATATAACAGAAACTAAAACCTTAAAGTTATATTTATACCTATCAAAAAATTAGCAATCCTTACTTTTTACCTTTTTTTATATTAAAATATCGGTTTTTTAAACACTAATAACTAAAACAAAAAATTTATTTTAAGTTTATATCTAAAATATTATTATTAAAATTTATTGCTATAGCTGCCGCCTATAACCCCTAGGGCTATCAAGTTCTAAACTTTATTTTATATAGCTTATTTAAAAAAAAACCCGCTGGATAATAGCTAATATAGCTATATTAATAATTCTATTAAATAGAATATCTAGAAACTACTTTTCTTTTTATTTAAAATAATTTTATTTATTAATATATTATATACTAAAACAGCTACTACTTTTTTTAATTTTTAATATTATAATATAAAATATTATTAAAAAAATATTATTTAAAACTATTATTATAACCGACTTAAAAACTTTAAAGTAAATATTTAAGGATCGGTTTTTAGTTAAACTTATAAATATTATCGCTAATAAAGCTAAAAATTTAATTTATATATTTTAGACTAAGAACGAACCCTTTGTTTAATATTATACCTGTATTTAAAAACACTTTTTTAAAAAAGCAAAAAAAAAGGACAAGCTTTAAAAAATAACGGAAAAAATAGTACTAACTATTACCGAAACTACTTTACTTCGAACAATAGTATACCGGTTTTTAAATAGTTTTTATAACTATAAACTAAAATAAAAAAGCTTTAAACAACTATATTAGAACGGCTTTATTTTTACATTAGTACTATAGTATTATTTTAAACTTTTAACAAGTTCTAAAACAATAAAACAAAAGCAAAAAAAAANTTAATCAAGCTAAGATTAAAGCTATTTAGAAAGCCTTCGAAAGCTACAAAAGATTATTAATAAAAAAAGCTATTAATTAATACTACCTTTCTATAGTAATAGCTTATACTATTAATTACTATTAGCCCCTATAAATATAATATATACCTTTATATTTACTATAGTACTCAACTTATTAATACCTACTTTTAAAACTAGTACTTATACCCTAAAAAACAACGCGGTTTATTTTCTAATAGGATATAACATACTATAAATATTATAAAAAAGTTACTATACTAACAAATACCTATATAAATATCTAAATCTAATAAACCCTTATATTTATAACTATAGTTAGGCTAATTATAAAAAACCTATTTACTTTTTACTAAATATATTTAAAAATAATTGTTCGAATAATTTATATAATAATTATTTTAGTTATTAATAATCCCTTTAGTTATTTACTAAAAAAATATTTAAATATTTTTTAATTAATAAAAATAAAATCTTAAATATAAAAAAAAAAAAACGTACTTTAAATACAGAAAAAAAAACTTATATTTAGCTTAAATATAATATAGTTTAAAACAAATAGCTAGCTTAGTAAAAGCAAGCTTATTTAAAAGGTATAATATTTTTAGCGTTTTAGTATTAAAACCATAACTTTTTATAATATAAAGTATAAGCTCGATTGGCTTAGCTATACTATAAACAATTTTTAAAAAATAATATAGACTTTTTATTTAATTTTAACAAATATATAAAAATCGTTATATTATTTTACTTAGCTATTATTAAAAAAGTTATTTATTTAAATAATAGCGTTTATATAAACAAAAATTAAATATTTAAATTTATATTTATAGTTAATTTTAGCTAAAGTTATAAAAAAGCCCTCAGCTAAGAAAAAAAAAATAAAGATTTATTTATTCCTATTTTATTGTTTATAAATAACAAAAAAAAACTAAGCNAAAAAATTAAACAGAAAAAGCTTTATAAACCTTAGAATCCTAACTAGCCTCCAAATCTTATAGCTAAAATTAAAAGTTATAAAAATAAAGGTCTAATTAACTACGCTAAGCTTTTAAACAAAACTATACTTAAACTGCTTTTAATAAACCTTATATAAATAAGTTTAAACTTTACCTAGAACTTAAAACATTTATTTATCTAAGCAGTAAAAAAATAAAAAAAAACTACTAAACAATATACTAAATTAAAAAAGTCTATATTTATACTTTTATTATTTATTACTATTATTTAACCAACTTAAGTATACTAAATTACTTTTATCCTTAAATATATTAAAAAAAAANAAACGGAAATATTTAAGCACTATATTTATTACTAAGCTATATAAGCAAACTAAAATAACGATATAACTATTATTTATCCCTCCTTTATAAATTAGCTAGGAATTAAACGTATAAAATTACAAAATTTAAGCATTAAAAGACTATTCCTTTTAAACTTAACAAAAAAATCTGATCCTATTTATAAATTTATAGTATTTATAGTTATAGTTAAAAAAATCTTACAATTAGTATAAGCCTAGTATAACTTATAAATAATAAAAATAATACTTTTCTAATATTAGGATTACTATAGCTATAAAATATAATAATAAACTTTAATATCTATAGCAACGTTTTAACTATTAAAAATACTATAGTTAAAAAAAACCAAGTCCACATCTAAAAACTATTTTTTTAATTTATAGGTCAATACTAATTTATGTTCGCCTTAAAAACTTTTAAAGTCTAAATTAGCCCTTCCTTTAATTTTATTTAATTTAAAAACTAAAATAAAATATACTTTAAATTTAAAAAACTAAACTTATTATATTAACCTAGCTATATTAAAAAACTAAATAGTAATAGTATTTATTATTAATTTATATATCCTATTTAAAAATAGACTAAATCCTATGTTTTATAACTACTAGCTAATACTTTTTATAAACAAGCTTATTAAATATTCTATAGCTTATTCTATACTTTTTTATTTAATAATTTTAGGCCTAAATAGTTAGTTATAAAAAAAAAGGTCCTTTTATTATATTATAAAATAAACGCTAAAGTATAAAAAAGTAAGGGAAGCTTAAGCATTATAACAATTCTTAATATAAAAAAAAGTTTGTCAGGCGGAAACCCACTCCTATATCCTAGGTATTTAATAAAAAGATTTAACGTTAGTAGAATAAATCTAGCCCTAACTTTGGACCTTTAGTACCTAATTATTTAAAAATAATATATATATAAGTATAGCATATATACTAGGACTATAGTATATTATTTATAATAGATATAGATATTTTAACTAATTTTTTTTATTTATAGAGTTCGACTTAAAGCTAGTATTAAACCTTAGAATAAGTCCTGTAGAAAAGCTTGGACTGTTTTTTAATTATATTAGCTAAATAAACTAACTATATAAATATTGGACACTGGTCTATATAAACCTATAATTACTACTAATAAAGAGCTTTTTAATTAGACCGCTATATTTATTCTAGTAGCGAAGGACTAGAATATAGAGATTTAAAATCTATAGCTTAAGCTATGTTTGATTATAAACTATAGTAAGGTTGAAGAAGACCTTTCTACTACTAATCTTCTTTTATTAGCTAATATATATAATAAATTATTAGATTTTTGAACTGGAAGCTTATTTAAGTTCGATTTAAAATATAGTTACTAGGCTATTCCTATTTATTTAAATTCTTATTATATTTTAGCTTTTAAAATATTAGGCTTTTTATAGCTATAGCCGATTTATATGTTTTAAAAATTGCAATTATTTAGTTATTTGTTTTTAAAAAATAATAAAAATAACTCTAGGTTTTATACCTAACTTATTATTTAAACTATTGTTTATTTATCCTAAAACCTCCGGTGCTTTTATTTAAGCTATTAAATATATTAATAATATATTTACTATTTATAAAACTATAGAATTATAACTTAAATAGATTAAGAATTATTTATTCCTTAGGATTTTTTAGGCAAGACTTAAGCTATTATTAAAAAAGGTTTAAATTAAATATAAAGAAATTGTAGTATTAGGAGTAGTATATAAAATTTAAAGTTAAGTTTGTATTAAAAAAGATTGTACAAAACATTTAAAAATATAGCCTTGCTTTAAAAACTAATTTGGAGTGCGCTAGTTTTTAGAGTATTAGGTCCTATTAAAAAATGGATATAAAACTAGTTTAAAAACTGTAAAACCTTTGAACTGTCTGTTAGAAAACGTGCTTTAAAAATAGGGGGATAGCGAGAGTTTGTTATTTAATATTCTGCGTTGTAAGGTAGCTAATATAATTAAAATATATAGTTATATCTATAACCTGCTTATAGATTTATATTTTAATATATTAAGATATAGTAGAAGATACTGTATTTTTTAAAACTAAAAAATTTCTATGCTTATATTATATAATAGCTTTTTATTTATTATAATTTAATAAAACTATAGTACTTATAAAAAAAAGCTATACGCTATTATAAAGTTTATATAATAGTATAAACAATATTTTCAATTACTAGTACTTTTTATTATTTATATAGATTATAAACTTTTAACTTTTTTATATTCTTTTTAATATTAAAATATATATANTTAAATAAATAAATAAATATTATTTTTTATTTTTTTATTAAATTTTTTATAATTATAATAAAAACGTTAAATTATTTATTTTAAATTTATTATTTTATATATTATAAACTTATTAAATAGTTTTTTTAGTATTAATAGCGCTAGTGCTTTTTAAAGTTTTATACTTTTTTTAATATATATATTAAAATAAATATTTATAAAGTTTTTTATTGTTTATTTTTATACTAAGCTATATTAATAAAATAATAGTTTAATTAATAAATAATTATTAATATTAATATAATATTTTATTTTTATAATAATATTAGTTTTATTGTTTAATAGAATTAAAAAGTTTAAAAAATAATTAAATATATTTTATTTAATAATTAATAACTTAAAAGTTTAATTAGTATATTTTATATTATTAATTTAATTTTAAGTTTTATTAAAATAGTTTTATATTAATTAATAAAGTTATTATCATTTATATTAATTGTTTAATTTAACTTTAAAAATAATATTAAACATATAAAANTTTTATTATTTAAATTAAAACAATTTTTAATTAATTATATATTAATTAAATAAGTTATATTTAAAAGTTATATTTTTATGTTTATATATATTACATAAAATAAGTATAAGTAAAGAATCCACTCCATGGGGCTTATTATATCTCCCCTTTAAATCTAATACAGATCGACTAATAGTTGTTAATTCTAACAATTACTTTCCTTTGTGTGGAACACGCCGCGTGTGGCGCTAAGACCATACCCCTGCCAGTAGTTCCTCTGCGGTCGGCGCTCGGCTTGGTGGTGGCTAGTGCAGGTGGCCTCACTTGCTTAGGATCCATCCCCAATACTACGTCAACAGCCACGGCGCCTTGCTCTCCAACCGCTTCAATCAACTTCAATTGCGCCCGATTTCATCCACCGACTACCCTGCACCTACTACACCTTGCCAAACCAGTATGGCATCACCGCCAGGTTCGAGTTCCAGCTCTGGCGCATGTCAAGACGAGAAAAAGGCGGCCTGTACAGTATTGCCGCCCTCACCATCGACTGGACGATTCACCGATAGATCCACGAGTGACCTCGACCCCGACTCCGACAGCGACAGCGACAGCGACAGCGACAGCGACGAAGCAAATCAAGCGTACCGGGTGATTTGGGATAGCTTCTGCGGGGCTTCCCACGCCAGACGCGTATCCCACCTTTTCCCTCTCAGACGGCGCATATGCGAGGCTTTGTCACAGGATCTCGAGACACAACGGTTTGCGGTCATACTTCGACGAGTCGTTGCGGAAAGACTGGAATACTCAGACTGGCGTGCTGATCCTGCGACTCATGCCCACTCCTATACATGAATATTTCCAGGAGTTTCTTGTTGACGGGATAAAGAAAGAGCTGGATCGTGTGGTTTGCGAATACCCGACGCTTCAGGCTTTCCGCGATAGGATCATATCGGGTGGCCATACTGATGTCGGGAATTCAATTGAATTCACCAAGTCTCCTGACGGCCAATTCTCATATGATGGCATTGCCCACCCGCAGGTTGTTATAGAAGTTGCGTATAGTGAAGGCGAAAGAAAAGCAAAGGACAAATCTCATGAGTATTTCACGGAAATGCCAGGCAAGGTCAGCAGTGTCCTCCTTTTCGACATACACTATGCCCCTAGGAAGAAGCGTCGGGCCCAGGATCATTCTCATACCGCCTCATTATCTCTGTGGGTTTCAGAAAAGGTGGAAGGTGTTGTCACTATTCGACGTACTGTGAATACAGCAACCTTTCGAGATAAAGGTCAACCTTTGCCCGGGGAACTTGTTTTACCATTGGAATTATTTATCCCACCCCGCGATCGAGACAAATTACCTATTCGAGATATAGAATTGCACTTAAGCTATGAGGCCCTGTCGGAGTTCATTAACAGAGCTGAGCAACGGCAATCTCTAGCTGACGCGACGCCACCGCCTACTTCCCCGGTAGAGAAGATCAAGTTTATTGATGAGCACGGGGCCATTGTGAGCGAAACGGCATACGTCCCAGGTGCCAAGCGCCGGAAAGGGAATCCCCAACTAGATATTGCTAAGAGAACAAGATCAATGAGTCGACCTAGGAGGTCACCTCGTCTTCGCTCTGCTAGTGATAGGAGGGGCACTTAGCTTTCCTGGCATATCATGTCTTTGAGAAGCAACAAGCTTGGGGGATACTACGTCGACGTGTTATTCACCCAAGTCGAAAGGTGCGCCTTCTTCAAATAATGCCTGCGGACGCACCGCACTGCTACGCTAGATTCTACTGCTCACGAAAACGACTCGGACGCCCTTAGGCATGTGCAGTACTACGATCTGCACTAGGAAACAGACCCCCTTGGGAGGTGTTATCTATCAGCTACTTAAGCGGCAGGAGCATTAGCCCTGCGTTGGAGAGGTCTATCTTTAGGTCTATCTCGATGGGCTGGTAGGCCACGCTGGGCATAACGTTGCACATTTGCATGGGTTGGAGGTGCTGACCTCGAGCACCGAATTCTAGTCTAAAGAGACGATATCAAAGGGATGCTTGGGCAGGTGTGACCAAACAGCCGTAATCTAGGATCACTTATGCCAGCTAATAATTGTCGCTGCGCTACAGCAAAGCTCTTGCCTTTGGTGCCACCTGGCTGACCGCCGGAATTATAATAGCTGTGAAAGAGTGACATGCCTACGGCCATCTGGGTTCACCAGAACATCCTCTCACACTAGGTAGTTAACGTAAGTGATATCTATTAAAGCTTGCCGTGATTACAGGTATATGTCACAGGGACCACTTCACTTTACCTAAGAAGATGCTTAATGTTCTATTCTGCAAGAACATCGCGGTCCTCTATATCTACTATAGAAGAACAGGATATAGCGTTAGGCTATTTTAACATTAAATCGAACGTTTATTGGCTTAAATTAGCTTAGTTTTTTTTTAGCTCTTTTAAATGCTACTTTTAAAACTATTTTTATATTAATTAACCTATTATAATAATGTTATNNTATTAATTATATAATAATTAGCTTTTTTATAGGTTTACTCTAATATTAACAAGCTAGTATATAAATATAATAATTATATTTAGCGATTTAGGTATATATAACTTATTGATTAATTTGTAGATTTTT
>NQIM01000353.1:0-44236 GCA_003426235.1 Xylaria polymorpha | reverse complement strand
TATAGAATTCTTTACTTTCACTACGAGCTTCACGGCTATTATTTTTCCTACCCGGAGGGTAGTAAATTAAGAATGCATACGAAAAACCCAAAAAATTAAGATGTTTTGTACTGTTTAGATTATATTTAGATAAAATCGCTACAATAACTGCAATTTCACTTTGAAGATTAACCTCGAAAGTAGCTTCTGGTTTGCTTTTACTTACGATAACTTTTCCTATATTTAAATTATCTTTTATAAAATTTAAAACATTCAGATCATCTATGTGAAGTTTAATTTTAAATTTAAAAGTAAAAGAACTAGCCCCCTTCAGGGTAGAGGGGTCAGACCCAGCGCGCGTTACACGCGCGCTTATAGAAAAAATCTCCTTTTTTATATTAGGGCTAGCTTTATTTGGAGATACAAGAAAACAACCCTCAGCATCAGTAAAACCCCTAAATCATTCTAAAAAGTCCCTCCTTCGGTCCTTCGGAGAGAAAACCAAATTATCCCCTGTATAAGTAATTAAATGGCTATGTTCAGCCTTTAAGTTATGTACCGTTGAAAATTTTCTACGGCCTATATTTAAACTAACCTTACGGCTAGAATATGCCTCAGTATTGTAAATAACCGCAGACTCAGATTTACTTATCTGAAATATTCTCAGATCCAGTCTAGCGCCGCACCCATATCAGGTAAACCAAGTACGCTCCTTTTCGTTCCTAACATTAAAAAGGTAATGTTTGTATTAATAATTCAATAAAATAGATCTTTCATCTGAGACGATTGGATTCGAACCAATTAAAACTACCTTAAGCCGTTATTTAATATATTTAACCAATACGTACTACTTATCTCACTATATATTTTAATTATCTTAGTTTAAATCTAGTTATTTTATTAGTCCACAACATATAAGGTAAATCCGACTTGAACGGATAAAATTTTTTTAATCAAACAGTCCTAAGCTGCCCATGTCTACCAATTCCATCATTACCTTTATATAATTACACCTTCTCCTTTTCATTAATTAAGTCTAAAGAAAAAAAAAAAAAAAATATTTTTTCCGATCTATGAACCATAAGTTTACTAGTATATAGAATAATTTCGCCTATATTTAGTATTCCATTCAAGTTTATCGTGGGTTCAACCTTTAGCTAATTAATATTCGTAATAAATTATTATTACGGATATAGTATAAGACTAGAACTTATAATTTATAAATTTTTATTCTTTTTTTAAGGAGCTTGCGCCGACCTATTAAACGAACTACCTAGATTACATTTAACCATTATATTTCTTAAACCCGAGATAAGACTTGAACCTACACAATTCTATCAGAGAATTGTCCATGTCTACCTATTCCATCTTCACCTAGGTATAAATTTATATTGCCTGAGATAGGATTTGAACCTACAACCAAAGAAGCTTCAATTCTCTGCTCTACCAATTGAGCTTCTCAAGCTGAAATTCAGACTTAATATAAGTCTGAATTTACTGAAGTCATAGCACTTTTTCCTTTTAATAATCTATTTATTAAATAACCTGTTGAATAATAAAGGTACAACCTTTTAGTTAAATTAACTCCGCTCCCTATATAACTTTTACCTGTAATCAAATTATTTCATTTATAAATACCACTTTTATTTTTATTATCCTTTAAAATTAGGGATTTTTCTGATAAAGAATTTTTATAAGAAATTAGAGGTTTTAATTTTATATTGTTTTTGTTATAATAATATATAAAAGCTTAAATATAAAAATTAAATATAAAAAAAATATAATATAATAAGTATTTTATATATAAATTAAATAACTAACATTAGTTATTAATAAAATAATTACCTATTTATTATAGTTTTTATATATATAAGTTTATATATAAACCATTAACTAAAGCCACGCTTGAGTTACGGGTTAGTGCGTAGCGTAGCTGCATTGCACCCGCAATCTTTGTTTGTGGCTGCTGTTGCGGCAGTGCGCTACCCTATAGGCAGCACAACCATTGCAGCAACGCACAGACCTATATTTAGCGCATAGGATTTGCTACGCAAATTCCTTCCTTTTTTTTAGTTCTTTACTTATAGATTCTAAGCAATACAGCACTTATTATAGGAGCATTGCTTTTTTTTATATATAAAACATAACAGCTTACTTATAACTTAAAAAATAATAAAATGTTTATTTAATAGTTAATAAGTTTAAAGTTAAAAGTCTTATAATTAACAAAGTAAAAGTATGTTTTAAATAAAATGGTTATTTTTTTTATAGTTGTTATAGTTAAAGCAATAGCTTGTTAAAGTAAACAAAAAGTGTGTTAATAAAAAATAAAAGTTAATTAATTCTTTAAGCTAAAAAATATAAGAGCTATTTATTTATTTATGTTTAAATGATTATAATTACTAGCTAGCTATATAATATAGCTAAACTAGTTTTAACAATAGTGTATTTATAATATATTTATAATACTAAGTATTTATATTATATATATAATAAATATTTTAAGTTAAAAAAAGCCTTTAATTAAAAGTTATAAGGTTTTATATACTTGTTAAGCTTGTGTAAAAGCGGGCCTTGCTTTAGCTTAAGCAAGTAGGTGAGCTAAAACACCTTATAAGCTTTACTATTTTAAAGTTAAATAAAATAATTAAATAAAATCAAGAAAAAAAAGCCAAAAATATTACTTATAATTAAAAAGATAAATATTTATCTTATATACTCCATATAATTTCCCCTTATATCATTCTATTTTATTTGGCTATTTTGTTTGGTTTAAAATAGTAGAGTTTAGGAGGCCTATGGCCTGTGTGTGGTGTTTTGGCTCACTCCCCCTGCTCGGGCTAAAAGCGCACCGGTTAGGTACTAGATTGACCCCCTAAAGGCAAGTACTTTAGGTGCTTTCCTACCTAAGGTTATTTACCTTTGTAGGTACACCAAGCGGGAAGTCTTGACGTCTTTTATCTCTAACGGGCTTAGTACCTATCGAGGTAAGCTTCCAAGCTGGAACCTACAGTAGGTACATAGATACTGTAGCTGTAGTTGCTGCGACCCTTCATTCATCATCGTCATCATCATCAGCTGCGTTCCTCTCGACTATCCGCCCATTTACTGCCTCAGAGTACATCCATTGAAACAACCAATGGTTCCCACTGAGTGAATATGCTGCTTAAAGAGTCCGTCCGTATACTTTGCTCGTGTCCCAATCTTCCGGTTCCTGGCACGTGTTCGCCGGCATTTTGCGTAACGTCATGTTCATGTACTCGTCCACATCCACGGCCACGAGCTCATCGTGGCCGGCACACGAGTTCGCCAAAACGGGACATGTTGAGCTCCAAATGGAATTACTCCCTGGCTCGTTGCTACGCCTCCGTGTCCAGTCCTCCGCCCAATAAACGCTCATCAAGCGCTGCCGCGGATTATACTTGGCCGACCTCACTCCACCCTACGCCCTATGAGATCCTCGCCCATCCTAGAGGTGCGCGATACGACAAAACGTTGTTTTATGAACTAGTCAAGATCTATCATCCAGACAGAAGTCAAACAGTTACCCACTCGTCCATCCCGCACTCTACGCGTCTGGAGCGTTATCGTCTAGTGGTTGCCGCGAACGAGATCTTGAGTGATAAGGCCAAGCGACGGGCATACGACCTATGCGGCGCTGGCTGGGACGGTAACCGTATGGTACAGAGCTTTTCTCGCGAAGCTGACCGGGCGTGGCGAAACAAGCCCGGCAACGCGAGTAGGAATGCCACCTGGGAAGACTGGGAGAGGTGGCGTCGCGAGAGGAACGGGGAAAAGCCGCCACAGACCCCCTTGTTCATGGCTAACGAACTTTTTGTCTTCGTACTGTGTTCCTTCGTGGTTCTGGGAAGTTTCGCCCAGGCCAGGCGAGCCAGTACCAACACATTGAATGTGGTTGAGATGCGTGACCAGAAGCACGCTGCTATTAGCAATCACATGCGGTTGCGACAGAATGAGCAAGCACCTCTCAATCGACGCGAGAGAGTTGAGAGCTTTATTAGACAGCGAGATAGCTGGAATCTGGTGTCATCTAGGGGTCACCGTCCCGAGCCGCCTTCCCAAGGAAACTAGAGTAAGGAAATCATGTTGACACCCACACTGATCTCTGAACCAGTCCTTGATTGAAACGTGCAAGCCTCAATAGATATTCAACAAGCCACAGATCCTGCCGACGTAAAGAGAAGTGGGCCTAACCTTCTTCAAGGGTCCCGGTCTATGCCCTTGAGTGCTTGAAAACTTGGTATTATCCCCTAATTCCCACCCGCACCTCGTATCACGCTCATAGTCTATCCCAGCCGCCCTAACAAAGTAGCCACATGGTTAGTTAACAGTACAGAGGTAGCGGCCGTCTCATCTATCACATGTGCGTAGACTTAAAATTAGAAGCTCTCTGCATTGTGCCCGGACCTCGATTTCAAACATTGTCTTCTCCAGGTTCCTGCATCCTTTTTGCCTCGATTGTGCTTCTTTATTAATCCCTAGAAAATAACCGTGTTCCGGGTTATGAGACTAACCGGCCACTCCTGGGTCTATAGCATCATAGCAAGAGCTGATCTGGCTAATCAGATGGCATGGTGTTGTTGGTCTCTCGATCTATTGTTCTGAGAGTGAGGCTTCGCTGCTATTGCTTCGCATGATGGTAATTTTCTGTAACTGTAACTTATCGTTCATCAATAAAAAGAGAGGCTGCTTTAAACACTATGCAAACCTTAATCTACTACGTTACTCTTCATCTTCATCATCTACTTCCTCCGAAGTAAACCGGTACCATAGCCTATATTTTTTTTCCTACGTCATGTACAAACTCGTCTCACCAGCTTTTACATGAGGTACATAAACTTCCTCGATCCGCTCCTTCATCACGCATTTCGCGTTCTTGGGATCAATACGTTCCTCGTCGCCCAGTTGAATCATGCGTCCAACTAGGAACATGAGTTTCCCCTCGGGGAAAGCTTTGGCGTCTACGAAGTGCTGGAGAACACCCCCCTGTCCACGCACGGCCAGATCAGCAAGCGCAGCATATTCTACCTCGTCCAGCTCTCGGTACCACAACCCCTCTTTCTCAATGGCGTCCGGGACGGTGGGATACTCCGCCGGCACCCTACCCCGGAAAATGGCCCATAATAACTCCTTCGCGACTCTTGCCGTGATCTCGCGGCGGTAGAGGTGCGCGACGAGATCCGCGAGATGCCGCGCGGGCACGTGAACGCTCTCCCCATCCCAGAACTCCAGGTCTTTTACGTGTGCTTGGCTGCGCTCGGAGGTGAGGCGGCCGAGTTCGTGCAGGATCCAGTTCGCAGCGAGCTGGAAGCAGGCCGTGTGCGTCTCGGGCTCGTCACCGCCGAGTTTGGCCCGCAACATGTCGGCTACGTTCCAGAAATACTCGACGCGCAGCCCGCCATCCAGCGAGAAAAGGGCCATGGCGTCCTTAGGGGAGAGCCCGAAGTCGCGGATCAGCGCGTCGACCTCGGCGTCGGGCGGCTCGCCCATCGTGTCCCGCAGGTGCGCCACGAGATCCGGCGCGATGAGGAGGGGCGCGACGTCGGGGTCCGGCATGTAGCGGTAGTCGACTTCTCCCTCCTTGCCGCGCAGGCGGCGGGTTTCGGTCGAGCCGATGGACCATCCGCGGGTCTCGCCCTCAATCTTTCCCCCGGCTTCGAGCACTTCGATCTGCCTGTCTCGCTCGGCGATGATGGCGTCTTCCACGGCTTTGAAGCTGCTCAGATTTTTTATCTCAGTACGCTGGCCCAGCGGCGCGTTCGGGTTGCCTGCTCGCCGAACGGAAACATTGACGTCTGCTCGTAGCCCACCTGCTTCCATGCCCGACACGCACGCGTCGACAGCGTTGAGAAGGATCTGAACTTTGCGCACGAAGGCGGCGGCGGTGGCCGGGTGGTGGATGACCGGGTGCGTGATAATCTCGACGAGGGGCATGCCGACACGGTTGAAGTCGATCCAATGCACGTTGCGGGGCTGCGCGAGCGTCTTAGCCGTGTCCTGCTCCATCTGAATCTGCTTGATGCCGACGGAAACGCTCTCGCCGTCTTCGACAGCAATACCGTCTCGGGCGAGCAGATGGATGTGGCCATCGCGCGCGAAGGGCTCGTAGTACTGCGTGATCTGGTACCCAGATGGCTGGTCCCAGTGGAAGTAGTGCTTGCGGTCGAATCGACTAACGGGCTGGACTTCGCAGTTCAGGGCTAGCGCGGCGCGCAAGGCGGGGAGCAGCGTCTCTTTTTGGAAGATAGGTTGGCTACCGGGGGTGGCGACGTCGAAGTAGGCGACATGGGTGTTGGGATCGTCGTTGAAAGACGTGGTGGCGGACGAGAACAGCTTCTTCGCCGTGTTCAGTTGGGCGTGGATCTCGATGCCGACGGTGAGCTCCCAGCCGTCGACGACTTGGTTATTCACGTTCTTCTTCTTCCGCTTCCCCGAGGCCTTCTGCTTCTTCGCTTCATCCTTCAGCTGCTTACGCAACGGGACGTGGACTGGAGGGGGCGCATCGGGGAGAGGCTCGGCAGATTCGGTATGAAGGTCCCGGACAACCGGCGCATGTGAGGCGGTGATGCGAGGGGTCTGGATCTGAGCGCGGGCTCGGAGACAACCCCTGCTTACAAGCTGGCCATTGAGTAAATACCTGCTCAATGTCGCAGGCCGGATGTGAGGCATTGCGACAATGGCCTATTTCTCGCCGACCGAACGGGGGATGAGGCCGGTGAAGCTGGTTGAAGCTCATGTAGCAAACCTTGAAGTGCGTACTGTAAGTAAGTACATAGGTAGGTAATACATACTTAGCCGGGTGGATAAGTACCTACCTTATCATAAGGAATGCAGGCTTTGGGATACAGAACCCATATTCGCTAAAGCTAAGCCTGGATTAGCGCATCCAAGGATTGGGGTTTCGATGGGCATTCGGGAACGACCCCACTACACGAACCACACCCGCAGCATCAATCTTACGACACCCCCGTGGACAACAGCTGCACAACCGGTGAT
This sequence comes from Xylaria polymorpha, assembly GCA_003426235.1. Taxonomy (NCBI): domain Eukaryota; kingdom Fungi; phylum Ascomycota; class Sordariomycetes; order Xylariales; family Xylariaceae; genus Xylaria; species Xylaria polymorpha. Next base: position 37,240 of record NQIM01000353.1, on the reverse strand, counting down.
GCTGTGCCTATGCGTACATGCGTACATGTACCTACCTACAGTACCTTCAATTAGGTATGTAGCCTGTTAAGGACAGGTGGATGATATCCTCTGTTTCCACGCTCCATGATCAAGAACCATGGCTACGACTAGAATGGTATTTCTTTCAACATATCGATTTCGAGATCGGCGGGACTAAGGCGACTAGAAACGCCTCCCCGCGAGCAGCGCGAGTCTCTTAGCCAATCAGCCGTCACATGCCATATCTCATGCATCCATTTCATGCATCCGCGGCGGCGAGTTGGGACCGAGATGGTGGTGTCGAACGTGCCCGAGAGCCTACCATGTACTCACTCGAGCATCCGCACTTGAGACACACAGCCCTCTCGCCCGCCCGACCAGTACTATGTACGTATACGAGAAGGGTGGGTATGCGGTCCGTCCGTACAGTAGATCATGGCAGTCAGTCCGTGATCCTGTTAGCTCTCTGTCCCCTTCCTCTGTCCAGTTTCTTGTCTTCATGTGATATGAAAAGGATGCCACGCGCTTCGTTCCATCCATCCATCCATCAATCACCATCACCGCCGTTGTGTACAGTAGTGTACTCTTCCCGCTTTCTATCTATCTAATCTTTACTGATTGCTAACCTAGTGCTTCTTCGTCCTGCTGGACATGAGGCTGTTGAACTGGTTCTCTTCCTATTTGCCTTTTTAAACAATGTAACAATTTACATGATACCCCCAATACACACCTACCTGATTTAAGCTACCTATCCCTCTGCCTGCTCTCGCATTCTGTTATCCACCGGCGCTCAGTTCGCTTTTGATACCCAACCAAATCTGTTCGCCTCGCGACTGGACGGCTACGTGCAGTGAGTGTAACACGTACGAGGCCAACAAGACATACTGTAATCATCACACACAGCCAAGTATGTATGTTTCACCACAGTATACGATATATTCCGCTGCCCCGTCGCCTGGCGTCTTCCAGCGCAGCCGGTTGGGTTTTTGAGAAGACGTAGTAGCAGCATTGCCTTGGAACTCAATCAAACGCACCTTCATCCGCCGTAGCCCAGTTACCAGCTTACCACGCGCAACCACCAACTACCTCAGATATGGCTGATAGCGGTGATCATAAACGCCAGGATGTTTCTCCATCGTCCCGTCCAGCTTCGAAGAAGCTCAGGCCGCGCACCCAGGCTCCGGAACAGTTCACTGACCACATCTCCGTGAACTCGAAGAAATCGCTCAAAAGATTGTCAACAGTCAGTGCTAAGTCCAGTGAGCAAGCATCGCGCGATCAGTCGCTCGATCATACCACTACAGCAAAAGAAAGTTTAGAAAGCGTACCAATCAAACCTTCCACTGTGTCTGTTGAGAGGGTAGAGAGAGATCGCACCCCATCGCCAGAAAAATTGCTGCCACCCGCACCAGACCATTCGATCGACACATCAGCCACTGCTCTTGCTAATGAGTCGGAAGGGTCAAGTGGGAGCAGTGAAACAGTTACGCACGTATCTCCAGTAAGACGAGATAGCTCAGGAAAGGCGACCAGTGTAAAGCCGAAAAAACATCCTAGCAGCAAACCTAATGCCCTAAACTTCTTAGACTCGGATTCACCCCAAGTAACAGTCGAAAGCATTCAACGTACAGTAAAAGAATCATCGAAGTCATCACCAGAGACGCCCACCAATACGTCGCCCTCAGCCAATAGTACTTCATCAACATCAAGCGGCTTCAGAGAGGACGTTTTCGACGTCTTTAGGGACCATGAGACGGATCGAAGCACCAGCCCTGAACATAGCATCGATGGGGATTCGAGAGCTCGTTTTAGCGAAGCTGGACTTGCTACAGTAAGGACGGGCAAGGCTAGGAAACGGAGCTACGGCACCCCCGAGATGCCACGAGGAAATGTCCAGTACCCCTACGTACCTCCAGAAGAGCTCACGCCCCGCGCGCCAAACCAGCAATTTTTCAAACGCCTACCAAGAGCCGAAAAGGTTCCATTGACCGGCTATGAGTTGCTGGCCTCGAGACTATCCGCCACGTCAGCAGATAGGCGTGGCCTTCGACCTATCTATCGTAGGTTTGAGGCGTTAAACCATCGAATTCTACTTCATCTGCAAGACGAGATTTGTGAGCTCGAGGAAAAACTACACCGTCTCGATACCGCCGATACGCAGAACCGGCGTCTACCGAATGGTATTCTCCCAGCATCCAGGAGAGCCGAGTTCGTATCGGGTGGCGAGTTCCAGTGGCACAAGACAGATGTCCTAGGGCAGATAGGATGGAAACTAGACCAGTATAGTAAGCGGATGAACTGCTATCGCTATTTTTCAGCTATTAATCGAGATTTAGACCGGGTTTTGTCGTCGTTTCGAGAGTCGTTGTCTCTGCCCGCTCCCACATCGGCCGACATGTCGCAATACCGAGGCTTTCTTGCCAACTACGTACCGATCTCCGAAGTTGAGACCCAATTCTTAGATGCGACGGACGATCTCGTATGCCTAGGTTACAGCGATGACGAAGAAGTGATAGCGGAGGAGGAGGAAGAGGAGGAAGAAGAAAGCGTTATCACGCCGGTGTCGCAGTCGGATATCTCTGACTTCCACCCCCGACGCCGTGTGTCAATCCTATCCCAGTCTGATATCTCTCGTCGACTTGACGAGAGGAGCACGCCGTCTTCAAACCATGAAAATGAAATTGCTCCTCAGGACCAACAACACGTGACGGACAAGTATTTGCTGATGCGCCTCTCGGTGGCCATGGCCATGGCTGTCATTCTGCCCATCCTCACGTTTCTGGTAATCCCCGGGTTCATTGGACGAATGACCGTGGTATCTCTAGTTGGGAGTTTTCTGGGGGCGTCAGTTCAAGGTAGGTGGATTGAATTTCAAGCGACGCAGGAGTTTTGTCTTAGTGTCGGACTTTATGGCGGTGTTATGGCTGTTCTTGCTGGGTTGGTTAATTAATCTTAATAGGACGTCAAAAGCTATCTATGACGACTAATGGCTAGTTGTATTACCTTTATTGCGAGGGTTTGGAGTTGGGAGATATGTGCTATAGCCCATAGACTGTATCTGCAAGGGTCGGCCCATCCACACTGTCTACTGTACTATAGTGCTTCTCGGATCGGATTCTGTTATCAATCATACTTCCATCATCAATGTAGCCGCACTTCATATCCCACATTCTAGTTTTATTCATCATCATTTTTCTCAATTGCTATGCCTTTGGCGGTAAGTTACGGCATACTACCACGCTGTTTATGATCTAGTTGGGTTTAAGTATAGGGATTAGACTTCCTCCTTATTACCACCACCACCATTTCGGACGCCCACATTCCGATAGAAATAAGAGGAATCACGTGCCACTGTTTACGTCCAAACGCATGCATAGATACCTAGGTAGTTAGAACAGCACCTATATTATATTGAACTCAAATCACGCTTGAACAGTTGTTGACTCATAAAGGTCTTCGAAATACCCTTCGTGCGCTACACTGGGCCATGCAAAGAAGAGACCTCTTGTGCAGACTCAAGTCTTGTAGTAACATAACTACTTACTTGTATTGAAACCACGCGAGGAAAAGGTATAGGGAAACACACTAATAAGAACATTATCACACTATTCTCTACGACAGCGGACTCTGTCTATAGACAAGTGCAACCTACGAAGGCGTTTGAAGCCTTCCTCGCAACAACATATGTATAACACGCCGTCCTATCCCAGATGAATCTTAGCTACTTATATACATCTGGGAAGCTCGTGAAACAAAAGTTTAAATGTATAGGCCAAATTTGCCTGACGAGATCTTCATCACTTCTAATTGGAGCATCGTAGCCCGTAATACTAAAATTATGCCAGCAAATCCTTGTAACGAAACCGAGCTCATAACTGCCAGTAAGAAGCAACGATATCCTGGATACCTATGACTTGTCCTGCGGCTGACGTATCTGGAATCCCTTGCGTAGCGGAGTTGGACTATGTTGCAGCCATGATCCCTTACATATTGTACTTAGGTGCCTCCCTTCATATGGTAGCCTCGTGTCAGAGGCTCATGAAGTATGTGTGTATATAAGTGACTGAAACCCCCTTGATTAGGAGGGTCAGGAATTAGTCGATTACCCCATTGAGCCCTAAGTACCCTCCTAGCTGTAGGTAAGTCTATTTATTCACTTCGGGGTCCCTGTCTACCTGGCATCGCAGAATACATTTGCATGCCCCGATCCCAAACTCCACGGTCCCTATCTATCTACTTGTGCTGTTTATTGCCTACTTCATGTACAAGGCCAACAAGTGGTCAGGCGAGTTACCCATCGAGCATCATGAGCTGCCTTACCACTTACCCCTGCAGAGACTGCAATAAGAATTTCGCGACAAGAAAAGGCCAACTACTCCACATGTTCTACAGTGGTCATATGGGTGGCCAGATTTGCGAGACCTGCAACGAGACCTGTGCCACGCCAGAACAGATAGGCCTCCACCAGATCTACCACAGGATCCATATCCAGAAGAATGCAGCTGAGAAGCCAGGGCTAATAACACTAAAGCTCCAAGGCAAGTTTCAGTTGAGCCGAATAATTATCGTGAGGCAGAGTTACTTACTTCCAACCCAGAGCACTTCCTCACCCAGTACTGGGTCGAACGCGATGATTTGGAGAAAGCTCTCGACGCTCGTCCCAACAAAGGCTACCCATGGGCATCACCAGCACTATTAGAAGACACCCTACAGCTCTTAACGCTAGCGGTGCTCGACGGAGGCCAGACGCCCCGGGATCTACCTCCGTCAGTCCACAAAGCCACGTCGCCCGAATGCGCAGCGGTAGCCATAGCCTGCGAGACCGTTAACGTGTCTGACGGCCCACCGAGGCTCGAACGGGTCTCGGTAGTTGATTTCCTCACCGGGGCCGTGGTCCTCGACTCACGCGTGATCGACAGCCCCGTTCAGCTGCAAGAAGTTGGCGACGTGGACTCGAGCGCGATGAAAGGTACCGGTAGTTGGAAGGAGGTCCTCAAGGTGCTCTTCGCCCAAATCATACCCCACGCGATCCTGATAGGGTACGATCTGCCGATCGACATGGCTGTGCTCCACATCGAGGCCGAGCGCGTCGTCGACTCGCAAGTCCTCGTCGCGCAGGCCCTCTGCGGGAAGTCCGGGGTCAAATCCCTGACACGACGGGGACTACAGGAGTTGTGCGGTGATTTGATGGGGATCGATATCCGACAGCAGGTGAGTCGTGATACCCAGGAGGAAGCGCTCGCTACGCGGGAACTGGTTCTCTGGTGTCTGACGCACCCTGATGAGCTCAAGGAGAGGGGAATTTATCTCGAGGCGGAGATCGAGAACGATAAGCGGACGGAGGACACGATAGCAGAGGCTGGGTGTGCTTATATAAATGCGGATGATGCGCTGATCGTTGGGACCTGCAGGAATACAGAGGAGGTACGGAGGCTAAGGAAAGAGGTGGATGAGCTCAATGAGAAATTGGAGAGGCTTCGGGTGGAGGTAGACCAAATAGAGCGCATACCCAAGATGTTAACTATATGGTGAAGTGCCCGTCCGGATTGAACCGGCAGGGACTATTTGCATAGTAAACCTAGATAGGACATGTCAATAATAAGGGTTAGAAAGCACATGAGTCGCTATTGGATTTCCTCACGATTTCCTGCAGATAATATGTCAAGGGCTTTCGATAAGTCCAAGTTTCATTTCAGAATAACCGAAGAAACTCATGATAGCAATATTAATCGCACACCACAATCATTTCAAGCGAGCGCAGTATGCTATTAGCACCACCTATTGGCTCTCTATATCTCAGCCTGAAAACCGAGACGCTGGTGTCTAGGGTTAACTAGTAGTAAATATTGTTTTAACCTGACTGGAACTTGTTACTCAACTGCTCAGAAATATTATGTGCTCTCCGGAACAAGTGACAATATTGATTTCTGCAGGTCCCAACGATCAGCGCATCGTTCTCTAGTACGAACCATTTCTATCCTGCAATAGAATCCTACTGTAATAAAATAGATGTATAACGATAGCTTATGGTTTGAAAGCAGCAAATAATAGCTTAGGCACCTCCGTATAAGCAATCATTAACAGCGGCCCCCCTTTCACTATGTTTGCCATAATATTGTTTGTTCTCTGCACTAAGAGCTATGTAAGTCTAAATAGACAGCTAGAATTACAACCCAGTGAGACCGTGGCGCAGTAGTGAGAGGAGACGTTCTCTATGAACCACCACCGCTGGTCTCTCAGAAACGGTACTACCGTACGTGACAATAGGTGGAGTTCGCCGCAAAGAAAGTACCCGAGGGAAACTAAAGGGCGGCAGTAGCTAGGGCTCCATGAAATCTGGCGTAAAATTCAAGACCTTAAGGCTGGGCGTTTGAGGGCACGGGGGGGTTCTTTTTCCTTCCTTCTTGTTGTGTTGTTGATAAATTTACCCCAGGAGATGGGTGTTCAAACCCAACCTGGAGTTTTATCTTTTTTCCCGGAGTGTTAAGTTAAGTTATAATTAACTTTTAGCTTGCCTATGCTTAAGCTACTACACACATCAGTACCAAGGCATTAGAACACCTGATGTCGCGGAGAGATATTGCCATATATACCGTTAAACCTCACGGAAGCTTTAACGGCGTCGTTTTTCCTCCGTCACACCTGATATTATGTATATAACCTTAAAGGCAGTGTCATAAACCCAAGTATGTGGTAGGCAGTAGACTCTTGTTGTTGCACAAGGGTCTCTCAAACCTACGTGAGGCTAACCTAGCTACATATATACTCCTTGTCTCTATGCCTTGTGACAAGCAGCAAGCTGTTGATTCTAATCATTCCTACAAACTACTTGATCTTTACCACCAGCCGTTGTAACTAATATAGGGAGAGCTAGCGATTTAACCAGGGCTATTTAGGCATAAAAGCTGTAGTTTGCCCGCCTAGTTGAAGGGGTGTTGGATCCATATAGCCGGCCCCCTTGGCAATACAAAAGGCTATTATACAATAAGAATACCCTTCCAAGCCCTTGCACACAAGCCCTTGTTACATACTTAGGTAAGCAAAAAGTATCTCTACTTAGGAATATCATGTAGCAATACTTTGAAACCTCTTCGCTTGTAGAATGAGGAAAGCTAAGAATATAAGATTGGTTAGGTTACATTACCCATTTATTAAGTAACCAGGAGTCATGGAACAAAACTGAATCATTATATGGTTACACTGCTATAAAAGGAGAACATTGTCAAGGTAGGTTTCCTTGACATCTGCAATTGCTTATATGCTCACAGTTAAGATCACGACACAGTCTTGGTATGTTTATGCTTAATAAAAGACTATATGTAGAAAGAAACCCACACAATTGTGTTTACAACAAACCTAGCACAGTAAATAACGCTTAAATGGTTTACACATGTCCCCCCCCTTTTTAAACCCTGGGGTTCTATTATATTAACACTTGTAGGTCCTAACATTCAATGGATAATTGCCAAGTTCAGTTGTCGAGCCTATAATAAACACCATGTAGTCAAAGTTGTCAGTAAATAAAATTCAGGTTAAATATTCAATTTAGATGGTTTTGTATAAGACACGTTGCTGATTTTCTAATGCCTTTACAGAACACTTTTTGGTGTTAGCATAATTATGCACCCGCGCAGTAAGCTGAATCAACAGAGTTATATCGCAAAACATGCAAGAGAGATAGCCTAGCTATAATTCGCAACTATATCCCTTTACTTACACTCCATTGATTAATTCCCAATGGCATACTAGGCAAAACCACCCCATTGCCACTCATTCGGGGAATAGAAGAATGGTGGAGTTGGCTGACAAAAGTATTCGTTCACAGGATAATAATGCTCATAGTTACCAGCGGGCCAATCACAAGGAAAGTTCGGCTGCACATTCATACAAGGCCAGAAAGACTCAAAGGCCTGCTCTTGTGGATGAAGCGGGATTGGCTCAGGCGAGGGAGGGTACCAGAAAGGGAGCTGGTGATGGAATGGAAGTGATTCAATAACCGGAAGGGTAGAAGAACAGATTACTATCGGCTCTCGATACGATGAGGCTTGAGGGCAGAAGGACTGAGCTTCGGGATTAAATTGAAATGACTCATTTTGGGAAGGGATGAAAGGCTGAGCTTGCGGGTTGAACCGAAATGGCTCGTTTTGGGGGGTGAAAGGCTGGACACCTGGATTAGTTTTGGAGAACTGTTGTTGAGGCATTTTTATTGGGAGAAAGATCAGTTCTTTTTCTGTTGTTAGTCTTTTGAGTTCAAAGGGCGCGATGAAGGGGTTGTATGTTGAGTTAAACCGGTGGGATTGGCTTGTTTCTTTGCTTTCTTCTACCAAAGGAGATATGCCGGTTTTTTATAAGCTTGAGATTGGCCGAAACACCACCTTTGTTCATGAGCTGTTTCCCCTTTTCGGGCACTGTTTGAGAAAAGATAGTCATATCTGTGATCAATCTACTTCACTGTAAACAGACTCTTTAACATTCATGAAATCAGCTTGTTGAGTTGGCACAGATGTCCCTCCCGGGTCCAGACTCGGTCCATGGAGTATCTCAGCAAGACCTTGGGGTCTTGAACACCGGATGGAATATTACACCTACTGACCGAATTACATTCCTTTGTTATGAGATTTGTTGGAGTAGAATGCTATAAAATTAGAGCATCTGAGTGATTGTCTATATGAAGTTATTGTTGGCCAATCGAAAGGTGATAGATAGTTTGAAGCACCCAGAAGGGACCTACCTATATACTATATAGGTACCTAGGTCTCGAATAGTTCATATAAGTTGTGCTAATCCCAATCGTCTTACCTATTATTCATGCTCTTAAGGTATGGATGTGCACGAGAGTTGATGGGACTAATGAGTTTGTACATCTATGGTATAGAACACAATATATCATCATTAGCGTGGTTGGTGATGAGGTTGTGATGGTTACTTACTTCTCTTTTTTTGCCCTACCAACCGATGGTGACGTAAGCTTGGTGTAAATCCAGAGGCAATGTCGCCTACTGTACTACGGGGATGCGGGGCTAGGCCAGGAGCGGGCGCATGCCAAGCATATGTATCAGATCGCTTGAGGGCGAAGACTTCTGTACCGGGTACAGTACAGTAGATACACACTAGACAGAAGCGGTGCTAGCACCGACAATACCTAGGTTCTGAGCTGTGTGCTATTCTGAGGTATGACTCGCTTACCCCATCCATGCAGCATTAGACCTGCATGGATACCTTTTCGACCACTGTGCTGGAGACGGCAACCTGGATTCTGCATGGGTTGACTGGCAGGAGACGGCTTAAGGCGGAGAAAAAAGCAATTCACGAGTCCTTTTGTCGTAGCCGAGTCAGTAATGACATTGTTCGTTGCTTTCCAGGGCTACGGAGCGAGGGTGATGCGGCAGGGCAAATCATCTACTCATATTAGGTATTGCGCACATACAGTAGCTCAGCAGAAGTAGATGATCCCTACCGGGCAACGACCATCACCGAAAGAGGTCAGCCCAACAACTAAACGGAGGGTAGTGCGCGGCTGCTCTGACGCTGACTACGTGGTGAACGGTATTAAGCCCTGATTCATAACGCAACTTGCGATCCGGATTTAAGGTAGTATTCATCTGAGTAGCGGTCAGGCCGATTTGACTGGGCGGCTGAGACCGGAAAATCATGTCAGGGACCAGGGCAGTCCCTTTTGAGAACTATTGATATGGCTGATAAGATAATATAGGGAGATGGCATCGTCTTAATTCTCCGAGACAAGTAGAAGATATCACGGAAGATATGTACTCGATGTACTGCGGTATTGGCATACCTCGAGTAAGGTAGCCGGGGGCCTGGCCGGGGGTAAGCGGGAAAGGGGGTAAGACTAGATCATGGGAAGCGGTTTAGAGTGATACTGTGCCTTGCATCGTGCTGCATGATTGGCGAAGCCGGAACTCTGTTGTACTAACTTGGCCCTCTTATAAAGCCATCCTTATGCGTAAGATGTGGACGTGTGAAACCCGACACCATGGCTCTGAGTCCCACCCCGTCGTCGTCGTCGCCGCGAGGTTACTGTTAGGAGGGCTGGGTTATCGATCATGTTGGACTGATGACTCTTGGGCTGCTGCTATAACGTCGGATCACCCCTAGGTTATTAATACGTGGATTCGGTGACGAGACAATGGTCGGAATCGAACAGAAATCGGATGTACTTATATCGTAAGCCTTTATTGTGCGTGCGGTAGTCTAACCTTGTATATTGCCCGTGTTATGTACTGCGGGTCAACCGTGTCGATGCTGCTGGTTTAAATACAAAATTGTGCTCGTGATCCGCAGGCCAGTTGTTGGTGGCTCAGCTGACCACAACAATTAACGGCGGCCAGCGTTTACGTACATCTCGGCTGCACGTAGTACAGTTTCAAGGCACTCACCGCGATTCCTTGTTACTAAATAAAGGTATTTGCCGATTCCTATATGGAATAGGATCTGACAAACGAAAAGGTACGGATACAAAACTGACATACATCTCCAGCTTATTTCATCTTGCCAAGTATTAGTACCTTCGCTACGGCTACCTATGATAACGTTTGGCCCTAGCTATCTAAGTATCTCTGTAGCGGCGACAGACAATGGCCAATGGGATAGTTGTGATATGATTGGATTCATCATCAGTTAGTGTCTGTGGGATAGAATTTGGGCTCAACGTCTAAGTATGGACTCAAGACAGGGCCTATGAATGGTTCATGTCTTATGATTCCAGGTTGAGTAATAAGCTCCGAGCAGTTGGTTAATCCCTGATGTCCCGCGCTTGGCGTCCTCCTTTGAGAACCATTTTCGGCCTTCTGGAAACCTTCAGCGCCATCACACCTCTTTACATGAAACAGGCGAACCCCACGTATTGCAGATCGGCTGTTGCGTCGTCATCTTGATTTGAAATGGTGCACCTTGCTACGTTTTAAAGCCACGAATGAAGTGTTCCTAAAACACCATAAGTATGATTGAGGCGATACATCTGGAAGAACCCAGGACTGGAGGAGCGCAACATGCATACCCACATATGCAGAAGGTCTCATGTGATATATCAAGGCAGAGTCAGGTTTCTATCCGAACTCGAAGACCAACGACGACAGACAACCTGTATCTAGACATTGCACAAGGCGCCGATCACGAGCGACTATTGCGGTTCATTCGCTGCAGGAACATGTAGTTAGTCTACGCCCGTTCATCTGATCTGTGTGACCCGACTTGCTATACTACGAGAGGCCTGAGCGAGTCCGTCGCTGATAGTGACGCTAACAAACTAGTATACGACTATATGAGAATCAGTATACTGCCAGGTTGTCCCCAGGCCTCGGAACGAACTCTGATCGATCATATGAGCCAGGGGCTTCTTCCTCAATGTGTCAAGCCTGGTGGGTACACACGTGGTCGACCGGCCTTATAACGGTGGCACTTGATCATGACTTTACGATATGGAAGAGATTAGGTGATGAGAGAATTTAAGAACGACTTGGAGGTGGAGAACGAACGTCTACTATTCTACCTAAGTCGGTGCTCAGTCATATTGAATTATATATATATATTTATTTAATTTTTTTTTGTAAATTGTCACCCAGTCTGGCCGTTGCCATCGCTCTATACTGTTATACAAGGCATTTGGTTAGAAAGAAGATGGAAAGAAGCCTGATCGCCGTGTGTTCTTCATCATGTTCGAAGTAAAGTAGGTAGGTACTTGGGTTTAGTGTGCGCTACAGTACTTAGCCGCAATGCACTTACTTAGGTACTGTACCTCATCTCTGATGCTGGTTTTCTCCACTAAGATCGGTACCTGACTTCATTTGGTAGGTGCCTTACGTACATAAGGTACCTACATATACTGTACCTACCTATAGGTAAGTACATACAGTAGCTGATCTGCTGTAGCAGTATACAACTAAACAGCCATACGGTCGAGCCAAACCGCTTGACCCCCACAACTTGGCCTTCGGGTACCTGGGTAGGTACGAAGCACCTTGGACTTTGTGCCTGGACAGGTACGGAAGTAGAGCTACCATATGCCTACAGTAGTTAAGCCCCGCTTTAGCGCCTATCATCCGCTGTGTGTGCAGACGAGCAGAAGCCAACATCCGCCTACCTACATGTATGTACCTTATGAAGGTAGGTACCTACATATGTATATTACATACATATATATTTAGGCATGTAGTACCTGTAGGAGGTAGTCGCTCTACATGTACTGTATATGTATGCATGTCAGTCCGGGAGAACCGTCGTCATGCCTTTCTCATCACCTGTGGGCATCCTATCAGTAGTACGGTACCGTATCGGACGCACACCTAAGTTAAGCCCATGTACTACTCAGGGCTGTATCTATGCTCCCATGTAGTAGTATACCTATATGTAGGCACTTGCTAACCTAAGGTAGATAATAGAGCACATGTTTTATTCGTTGACAAGTTGACGGCCGGGGCTAAGGTTGTTGCCACCTTGCTCTCTGGCAAGCAGTATCTCTCCAGGCTGTTCAACAGTCTATCGTTTCTTTATGCGTACTGTAGACTTCTACATGATATACAATTAACTGCCTCCGACCCGTATACCCGTCGTCCCGCGTACATCTACCTAAATTGCTGCTTCGTTACATATATCCAACGCTTCTTCTACCGTGGCAGCAGCGACCATGGCATTCCAACATTGCAGATTGCAGATCGTCGGCGTCATTCGTGCAAACGACAAGCCCGACCGACCCATCTACGGTTCCATGTATACACTACTAGGTATTTTCGAGTCTGGTACATTTGCCCCTCAGCCTATCCTTTACGTTGTCGCCTCTGATTCCCTTGCTCCCGACCAATGAACTGCCGCGGTACCTCGCGCCTCTCCTCCTTATCCACTTTACCAGGCACACGGCTTGTTCTGACCCAGTGTCGTGCATGCATGAATGTCTATATGTTGCCAAGCCGCGATTCGATTACTTATTGCTTTACTCGTACATATCCGTCCACTCTGAGTCGAGACACAGCCTACCACTATGTGCTATGTAGAGTGTGCTGCGCAAGGGACGCTGCTCTAGGTGCGTCCCTAGCGTGCGGGTGTAGCGAATAGAACAGAGTTCGTGCCTTCTTGCGGGCTGGAACTCAGGGAATCTATATTATGTATCTCCCCTGTTCTCCAATGACGCCCGTTACAGGCTGTACAGGCTGTCCTGTAGGCACTATTAGGTTGTGATATGCCGTATGCTGTGCACTGTACCTGGGTACTGTACGCTTTTAGGTAGGCATGTACATATGTATCCCATGTAGTACTCGTCACGCCTTCTTTTGTTGGTGTCTTGACCTGCCCGCCCACCTGCCCGCCCGCCTGGTCCTTGACTCTGTTCGGACACCTACTGTACCTACCTACCTAGTCAGGCCTGTCTCCTGCTACATAGTACCACATACAGTATACACTATGTGCTAGGTTTCTTGCAAATCCTGTAAGGAACGGCTCCCGCTAGGTAGCCTTCTCCTCTAATATGGGGCATCCACCCCCGTCCATGCCCCGTCCCACCCCCCGTCCACTTATCCCGACCTCATTCATCATCATCGCCAATTCTCTCTCTCTCTCTCTCTCTCTCACGCTAGATAGTGGCCTCCAGTTGCCCCTCCCGACGCATCACCTCGCCTCGCCTGCTGCCGCTTCGGATAGTATCAACGCCAATAGGCTTATAGACCCAGGGCCACATCCAGGCACTCCATCCGTCTCCGTTTCGACCTACCTAGTCTACCGTCTACCGTCTAACTGTCTACCTTTCTACCATCTCCCATCTACCATCTACCACATTTCCCGCCTGCCTCTCTACCTGCCTCCCTGCTTGTCATCCCATTCACCATCCACTATCCCACCATATTGTACAACAATAATCAATCCCCCTCCATAACTCCGCCGTCTATGCCGCCGCAGGGCACATGAATAAATGAATGATCCGTCTCATTCCACAGCCACAGCCTCAGCTCAAGCCCCGAGGTAGTCCGCAGAGCTCCATATCGATTCTCAATCTATCTGCAGGCCTGTCGTGTCCCAACGCGCGTTCCGGTATTAGGCGCTTCCCGCCCGGTGGAAAGTGGCCTACAGCTCACCCAGTCGTCATCCCCCTCCGCGCACATGGGGGTGTGAGCACTCGGTCGATAACAGCTCCCGCTTCTGGATCCAGCCCCTCCGGTGGTTGGTCCGTCCCTGCAGACCTCGCCGTCTTTCACTCGTCACTGGGATGAACACTAGTTTGATACGACACGGCACCTACTAATACGTGACTAGAAGTGCTTCATCACGGCTGTCGGCTTTTTGCACGTTGTCGCACTCTCATCGGCACGCACGCACCGCGCTTGAGGCCGTCGCTCGCCAGGGCTTTCGGCTAGGGTCTCGTCTTGTCTCAGCTTCAGCCGCCCGCCCTTGACAAGGTCAACCCTCCCCCACACCTTCGCCCGTCTCACATTATAAGCCCAGGCACCGCAACACAGGTCTACATTGGTACAGATACAAGGGTCCTACTTGCCGACATAACACAGGCGCCTTGTACGGAATCCGCCTCGAATGAATAGCACCGCTTCTAATCAACTCTTTCTCTAACCTCCTACTCTCCCCTTCCTCCTTCCGCGCCTGCGCCCCTCCCTGTCCCCGTCCCCGCGTCCCTTTGTCTTAATTTGTCTCAAACACCAGCCTCCGCAATATCCGACTCCATCCTTTATTACCGAAGACGGATAGCACCTAGCGGGGTTGCATTTGACCTCGACAACCCACTACGAAACGCAGTAAAGGTAGTTCGATTGCTCTCTTTCTAGTACGCTATGGCCTCGACTTTCCGCCCCGTCAACTCGCCTATGGCGATAAAGGTCGAGAAGCACGATGGGGGAGTCCCGTCTCCTACGACACCCACTCCGACAAAGGCCACCTTTGGTCAGCGTCCTCTCCCGACAGAGCCATTCCCCCAAGCCGTCAAAATACCCGAGAATATCGAAGAGGTTGAAATACCAGAGCATAGCAATTCGCAACGCCCCAGAAAGTCACGTGGGGATTCCGAAGACGTGGACATGGATGATTCGGACGGGGAAACCCACGGAAATGAAGACGGTGCCGGGTCCGAAACGGAGAGCGTCAACCCGGATGGCTCGAAGACGGGCAAGCAGAAGAAAAATCAACGTTTCTGGTGCACCGAGTATCCCCCGTGCCATCTCAGCTTCACACGCAGCGAGCATCTCGCCAGACATATTCGGTAACTTTTCGCAATGCATAGGGTTATTAGCCATGCCCTTGCTAACACCCCGTAATAGGAAACACACTGGTGAACGACCATTTCAGTGCCACTGTTCGAGGCGGTTTTCACGTTTAGATAACCTACGACAACATGCCCAGACCGTTCACGTCAATGAAGAAATACCCATGGACTCACTGGCTGCGGCTGGGACTCGATTCCAGAGACAACTTCGAACAGACCGAGTAAGACAGCCCAATCGAGCCCGCGCCGCAACTGGTGGGAGCATGGGTGGACCAGCGCGTGGTCATGCGAAGTCTCTGTCCACGTCCAGTATCAGTTCTGTTGGATCCAACTTTAGTACACGAGAGGATATTCGCCGTCGTCCCCCGCCCCTGGTTACAGCGGATGCTCGATTCCAGTATCCGACCGAGGTCTACGCCCATCGACCGCCGTCCCCCAGCGACTTTAGCACGCCTACGTCGGCAACCTTCTCCACTGGCCAGAATAGCCCGCATTGGGGATCGGTTATGCTATCGCCTGCCTCGGGACACTCACGCTCTCATAGTTTGTACGCAGGGTCTCATATCCCTGCACGACGTCTTAGCGTCCCATCAGGTGGGATACCATTTCAATCCCAGCATGGCACAAACCTCGGTCGTCCAATGTTTGGACCCGGATCCCCTGGTACCATGGGTGGGTCTCATCCAGCCCCGTTCTCACCCACCAGCAGCGTTATCGCCTCACCTACTCCGAGCATCTACAGCCGACGAGAATCCACTTCGAGCACTGAAGACTGGCGCCGGCGTACATGGCATCCGGACTCGACGAATTTTGGTATTAATCCACCTGGGAGCCGCTTAAGCCAGGTTTTCACGCCCTCACAGTATCCCAGTCCTTCACAAAACCATATGCCATTACCCGTACAACATCAGCAGTCAAACGGCTCATTCCGCCTACCTGGTATTGAATCGTTCGGCCCTCTGCCTCATCGTCCAGCCTCTCCCTTGGGGAAACTTATCTCTCCTATGATGGTTGAACCCGATACCGTTCGCCCCCAGACGTTACTCCCCACGGCAAATACGGCCGAGCCGGATGAGAAGCGAAGCGCTGTGAATTGGGACATGAGCCTTCACAGAGGACTGACCCGACTCGACATCACGTCTAATCCCATGCCTTCTGATGGCGCCAGCGCCTGGGCTCGTGACGCGAATCAAGCAATGGATGTGCAAGCCGATCGAGTTCGACTACATCCACCAACTGTGAGATTCGACGAGCCAACACTGACGGATAATTTGTCCAACGGTGCTAGCCCACGACTCCACAAATACACAATGTCGGCACCCTCGATAGCTAGTTCTCGGGAGCCCAAGCGGCGAGGCTACTATCAGAACGGCATTTCGACCCAGGCCGAAGCTCGCCCCGAGAAGATGGCTCGTGTTGACCTTATGGTCCATCCGAATATTAGAGAATTCTCTGGCTTTCCAGCGAGGGAAAATCCTCCTCCCAGATTAAGTCCCCGGGACGAGGTCCCTGGGGATAGAGGGATGGTCCGTCTAGAGACCCTCGTTGCGGTGGCAACGGGCGAAGGGAACACAACCAAGGCATACTAGATATATGCCTAGTCCCATGCGATAATTTCTCTTCCATTTCCTTCTCTGCTCAATACAATGGACTATACAAGGCGTTCTAGCGACCCGTGGCATCTTCATGAAGCATCCTCGTATTCGGAAATTGGCTTTGATTTCTTTTTATTTCTGGCCTCCTGCAACTGCATTGTTTGTCACGGCTTATGCGATTACGGTACACGAGGCGTTGGTTTATGGGGGTGTGTTACGACTTGATATAAGCTTTACATTCGCTGCATAGCCCGGTATCACCTTTTTTCTTCTTGCGCATAGTTTTGAATTCCCATGTTCTCTTGCCCTTGAACCTCACAAGGTGCCTGGTCCGGGCCAGGCCAGAATCGTGTTATTTTCCTAGCTGATGAATGACGACTGGATATATACCCTTTCATTTTAAGATGAGGGTAAAATCGCAAGATGGATGGGGGGATTAATGAAATGACGAATACCTCGTTCAGCGCCTCTGTTTTTCTGGCCTATTTAGGCTTTACTGTCTACTGGATGAATGGTGGCGGGCAGGGTTTGGATGGGTGACTTCGGATTGATACCCTGGATTCTCTTTGGTCGTCCTTCGTTAGCTAACTCGTGCATCGTTTCCCTTGTGGTTCCAGATGGTGAAAGCGTTGGTTGGTCATTATAGTTAGATGCTGCTCAATGATATATACTGGTATTTGAACTGTTTGGTGTGAAACCGACGTCTCCGCGGTGAATGAGTGGGTGTAACAGTTCGATGTGAGGACTGGGCCTCATTACCTCGTTCCTAACGTTCTCGGCGTGCCGGGCAGCGTTGAAGGAATTCGACAGTCGCTTGTGACGAGCATGTCCGTATCATATTTGACCCTTTGGAGCATACTGAGATCCCATCCCTTGTTTTCAGGAAGGTCAATCTAAACAAAATAAAAAACAACCGGGGCAGAAAGGTGACATAACGCAATCAAAGTTACCGGTGGGATGGAGTATTTTAGCGTGCTATTTCTGAATCTGCCGACGTAGAAAAACTAACGTGAAGGGATGATAGTTGGACCTAGCATAGATGTCGAAGTGATAGGCAAGGCTGACGCAGGTTTGAATGTTGTTGTTGTTTGTTGTTGTTGTTGTTGTTGTTGTTGTTGTTGTTGTTGTTGTTGTTGTTGTTGTTGTTGTTGTTGTTGTTGTTGTTGTTGTTGTTGTTGTTGTTGTTGTTGATGAGCGGTCGAAGTTTGAAGTCTCCATGGCTAGAGCTGGTTTATGTGTATATGGTAGGAAAGTTTTAGAGCTGTTATGAGAAAATAGGCGGCTTAATAGATAGGGTGATATAACAAAGAAAATGTCACCGGGAACAACAGGTGTATATTCCAATCAAATTATACAATAAGCAGTACAATACCGACCGCTCCCATATTTACGGTTTGGCTCTCTGGTTTGGTCATATTGACTGCAATCTACCGTGTTTAAGCCAATAATAATTAATAGCTTGCAACGATAGCTTAATGGCCCGAACTATCACACTCCGCTCCCAGCCGGGGCGATTTTTACTATTTTATAATTCTCCGTTTATCTGAAAGTAAATGTTTCGTAGTATTATACTAAACTCTAATTAATTATACGACGAAAGGCAGAGTAGATTCCTTAAAACAAACAATACTGATCTAATCATCATCGTCGTCGTACTGAAAGATTCCAGCATCGTCCGAAGACGAGCCAGAACCTGGTGTCGATAGCTCTGGAAGGCTGTCATTGCTTGCAGGACTTCCTGAGCCCGGACTTAAACCCGGAGGCGAATCATCTGAACCAGGACTATGCTGGGGGATCGGAATGGGGCCGACCGGAGCCGCACCCGCACTGCCTACTAGAGTCGACCCTGACCAATTAATATTCGGGTCTGAAGGGCTTGCGACGTTCTGTACGGCCGTAACCCTCACTAGAGAAGCCGTATTATTACTATCTGCATTCCATAGATCGTCGAATTGATAAGATCTATACTCGCCGTCCCCGAGGGGATCGCTGACGTTTTCAGTCAAATACGCAATGAAGAAGCGATCAGATACAATTAAAATATGATCATTATCACCTAACTGCCTGGCCGCTTCTCGGATTTGCATTCTGGCTTGGTGAGCCTGGGCAATAGCAACATCAGGGTTAATAAAATCCGTGACGTCGTTGGCGATATTATTCCACCAGCCATCTTGCAGGTCGTGCATGTCGAGGATATCACCGAACTCTTCTCTCAACTCCTCTAGGGGAGACCCCGTGTAGTTCGGGGACCCCTGCAACCCCTGGAGATTTTGGAGTAGAGTTATGGGAACCCCCCGATAAGTAAGAACGGGATGAAAAGCAAGTTGAGCCGTTTGTATCGCTCGTCTCAAGGGCGACGAGAATATTACACTAACTTGATTGAAATTGCGAAATTCCTGGTGGAACCTTCGAGCTTGGATAATGCCGTTTTGTGTAAGTGAAGGATCGCGAATCTCAGGCCCCTGGGTCGTCAGACTCGGCCACTCGCCCTCACAAAGGATGTGAATTATTGGGGGCATTTTGATTTACTAGGTGTTTCGGTAGCGTAGGATTCTATTTTGGTCGACTTACAAGATTAATATTGAGTGATAATTGAGGCTATGGTTTGGTCTTTTCCTCAAGTCTTACCCATATATTTCCCGGGTTTTGAGTTTGACTTTATATATTACATATACATAGAGGCAGGGGGGGGGGTAAAGCTGAACAGAACAATGATATTTGTAATACAAAGACGTCATGAATACTTTATTCGTTTTGTTAGGTTGTAATCTTCACAAAAAGGAATGTGGTACCGTTCAAGTTGCTCAGGGGGGCAGTATGGAATCTTTAAGAAAGGACCATAATAATAACAACTGGAAAACAATCATATTATTCAGAAATCCTTTATGATAGAGATTGCAAGCTGCAGCCAATAGAAGCACCTATAGGTCCCGTGTCACTGGTATTCTGGCACAGCAGACCATTCTCTACGCTCCTAGTCTGCGCCAACAGTGCTGAGGTACTGCCTACCTAGGTACTCGATGAAAAATATGAGGAGATAACGCAGCATGTATGGTTAGCCATTTGGTATAGCTGTACCCTCGTTAAGAAACAGTGCCTATCAATATTTCTTGAAAACAGCTGCTGCGCTCCTTCACCAATTCGGAAATGTCAAAATTCAACAACTCCCAAGCCCTGTTGTGCGCGCGCGCCTCGTCGCTTGTTGTTGCTGAATCGAGACTTAGGTACCTAGGCAGCAGAAGAAAATATCCTTTATGTCGGGATCTCATATATGGTGGTAGGCGTAGAGTTTTCTTTATTCCGCGAAGGGCTGAATACCTTCGTAGGCTAGTCTTTGACTATGCCCTTATATACATGTTCTTTATCCTAGGGAGGGTATCTTATTACGACACTCTAAGATCCTAATGCTCCTCCCAGGAGCAAATAGGGGTCAAGGCCTTTAGGGCCCCCTTGAATTCATAGAGGGTTATTAGTTACATGAATACCGTTCCAGGCCCGTGATTACAAGCCTTTCTGACAGGAATAATCTGAGCTTAGCTTCTCTGAGAGAGGCTATTGCTGTAACCAATTTAAACATACACGTTCTAGAGTAGGCTAGCTGCCAGTTTGAGCCATCTGAGGCTAACCCAATAACTGAACGAAATAATTCTTTAACCTCAGGATGTTAGGTTAAGCAGGAGATATCACCTGCTTTAAAGACTTTGGAGTAACTTGCTTTCATTAGCTGTGTAGAGCGAAAATAAAGCAGAGTTTAACTGCATCTTATCAGGTATATGGAATATAGCCCTAGAGTTTCTGGGATGTAATTATAGGTATACATTGTAGCAGATCTAAGGGCCATAGTTATTATATCCTTCTATCACCTATACCAAAAATTATTAAGACCCGGCGAGGGCCTAGAAAAATTGGCAAGATGGCAGTGCATGTGTTCGGAGATATTATAGGGACTGATAGGTAGGACTCAATTACCACCACCGCCCTTGTAGCAAGCCATCCGGCTGATGCTAGCATATATATATATATATGTTAGGCGCCGCTAAGAGAGCGGAAGAGCATTCTTTTGGTCCTCTAATGGGTTAAAACCCCAGATGACTGCTTCTGCCACTTCGCTTCCTTTTTCCGGTTTTGAACAATGGCATACATATGCCACCCCAGATCAACTGCCTGAACAAACCGTCTTCCTTTTGTAGCTTGCATTCAGCTTGATAAATCGCCTTCAAACGTGTCGTCCTTGTACCTCCAAACACCTGTTCGACTTTAAGCCATACGGAATCGAGAGGCCAGCGAGCCCGGCACTAGAAGACTGGGAGTTAGTTATAGCCGTTTTGGGTGCGATTTACGAGAGGTTTAGAAGCTTCCAGGCAATGTCTCGACCTAGAAAGGAAACATAGTGCGAAAAAAGTTGTCAAGACAATAAACAAGAAGAAAATAGTACCGGGGATTACTCACTGCTTTCCGCACCAGATGCTCCGAGACTCGAATAACAAACTCGGATGAGAACTCAAAGTCAGGAGAGAACTCAAGTGCTTGTGCAAGTTGGAAGAAACGCATCAGAATCGTTTCGCTTGCGGATTTGGCGTTCTCAAGGCCCATGGGAGTCACTCCATCGACTGAGGCGTTCTGCAGAAGCGCCCCCAAGACGCTCAGGTATCGCTCTTCGTCCTGTGCCCCAATGTCAAAGCAAGCGAACAAAATGTCGATCCACGCCGTCGTATGTGACTGGCCTTCTCTACGGTACACCGAAGCGTTCGCGTCAGCTTCGTATTTAAGGAATAGATCAAACATGCCAGCGCGAAGACAAGGGCCAAAATCGGGGAGCAGACGTGAAGCCAAGCCATCCCTAGTCTGCCGTACTAGGAGCGACAGGAGGACTGTCCATGGCGTCCTTGTCCGTTTCATTTTGCCTTGAACTGAGATTTCGAATTGCTTGTTTGGCTTCTGGCCATGTTCGAGTAGGAGTTTTATTGTTTCGATATGCTGACTGGGGCAACCCTCTTCCAATACAATAGCTAGGGGCGGCCAATCCGGGCTATGCAAGTACTTCGCATTTGTTACTAACGTTTTGCCGAGATAGTTTGGTAAGCGAGATTGAAGTAGGCGCTCTCTGAAGTATAGCGACGCAGAGACATCTTGAGAGGGACTAGGTGCGGTTGTCCCAGAGGGTTCCATGTTCAACGACAACTCCATGTCATACAAGAGTCGACGAAACTTATCTCCTACTGCCCCCTTATCCCTATCGTATGAAGAAGCTAGAGTTAATACCCCGCGAAGATGTTCGTCCAGCGGGCTATCCTCATAACGTCCGGGATGGCGACGATGTGGAATAGTCAGTGGTAAAATCTTTATGCAGGTTAGGTGCACCTTTGCTAATGACAGTTCCGGATGAAACCATTCTGGACTCTGCACTGAAAGTCTCTCCGCCACATCAGATATACTCAGATAATCAGCGACAGTGCGGTGAAGAAACTCGACTCGGTCTTCATGAACCTCCAGTAGTCCCTTACAATAAGCGTTCAAGCGGCGTTCCACCCGATCCCGTATGCTCCCTCTCTCTTCGTAATATTGGTGACGCTTAATGTTGAGGAAGTACTCGTCATCGCGGTATTCTTTATCGTGGAATTCGTAAAACAAGATATTCAATGGTTTCTCCGCGGCTCTAGCAAGTCGTAATGTCCCGGCCATCTTCTCGTGATAGAAAGGCTCTACCGTATTTAGAATGTGATCGAAAAAACTCTCTAGGTCAGAAGGAAAGCCAGCCAGTCGACTCGACAGATCGGATAAATCATCGTCATTCGTCAGCCCAATCCGAAGCCTGTCGGTGACTAAAGCCACCCAGAGGAATACACCGCTTGACTTTTCCGCGATGTATTCAATGAGTTGGCTATCATATACAGTTTGGTCAACAAGCCGCTGCCACCGAGGATGCGGGGTAAGCCGGTCGTGAACATAATGTCGAATATCGCGTTTAGTAAGATTGTGTAGGCACAAATGTTGCGACTTATCGGAGCCAAAAGCGTCATGGAAAACATTCCAGGGCCGACTTGAGATGCAGCACTTGATGTTTCTTGATTTGGACAACCTTAATAGCTCCTCGGAGACTTCCAGATGATCTCCATTGTATTCATCTAGCCCATCGATGAAGAAGCAAATCTTCACATCGAATTCCGGTGATGTAGCTAAATCTAGGACATGACGCAGCTCCGCGGCTGACCAGGGCTTAGCAGCTGCACTTGATGAGAATTCAGACTCCCATCTGTCCGAGCAGACGCGTTTAAGCAGCGCCGGGTACTGCCGGAAGATCTCAAACAGAAGTGTTCGCAAGAGTCCCTCTTTAGACTTCTGCATTGATGCGCCGAATATCCAGAAATAGTGACTCGAAATGACGGGTTCTGACGGACTTGACCACTGCTTTAACGCAGCGCGGGTGTGTGGGCTATCAGCTATGTGCTTCATGAATGTCGATTTTCCCGAGCCCGGTCGGCCCGTCACCCAGAAAATGCCTTCGCCGTGCTGAAGCCAATGCATGAATTTCATCTTATCTTGTCTCTCTTCTTCCAGCTCGTCCGTAGTGAATGCCCACTGGAAAGTGCCTGGATGTGCATCTGGAATGGCTTGATGGCGGACGGCACGTGAGTCAAAGCTCAGCGTGTCTAGAATCGCTTGTTGTTTCTGAATATCATTGGCATCCACAGAAAACTTCTGCATCTGCCTTTCGAGCTCTGTTACATGGCTTGGATACTGAATTCTTTGTATGCCATAACCAGAGCCGGCGTTCTCAAGCTTGGACACCTGTGATTGGATAGACTGCAAGATATGACGAAGCTCGGCGAACTGGCGGTCTTGGTTCAGGCGATGTAGCCCGCCATCCTTTTGCAGTCTTGCAATGCGCTGTTGCTGGAGGCGTTGGAACTCACTGCCACGAAGTCAGTTCGTGCTTCCGATACGAGCTCAGTAGCTCGCTCGTCCGACGAGCGAGCACTAGGTGGTCAGTCGAAAGGGGCCAGACCTTGATATAGAACAGATCAAGAGAACTAATGTCAACTGAGTTCTCTGCAACCTTTCGTCAAGTAAACGAATTTCAGGTAACTTCCATGCTGACTCAATTGCCTTACGCAAGCAGTGATACCATGATTTGTGTTCGCCTTCTGCTTTCAGAGTCCGTGTGATATCTAGCAACTTGTCACAGTCGCGTTGACATTCGGCAACCAGCCCGAGCAATCTGGCAGCTTCTAGGTTCTCTAGCTCTGCGAGATCTCTCGTGGCGTTGTTAAAGCCGCAACTAAATTCGAGTAGAGTAGTGTAGACATTGTCGATGTTCTGAACCTCTGCAGTGGCATTGTTTGCTGACCCATGGAGCTCGGAAGCCTTGGCTATCAAATCCCCAGTAAATGAAACGAATTGAGTGACGGTACCAGCTATACTGAGGGCGGATAAGGCATCCATGAGCGATGGAAATTGCACATTGCAAGCTTATTTTGGCAAGGCGACGCTTCTACGAATCTATCTCGGTGACGGTTGCTGGCGCGGGGTCATCTCGCGGCTCCAACGACGCACAGCTACAGTAGGTATACTTAGCCATTCCTCTTTCAACGCGGTCCGTTCCGCTGGCTACTTACTTATACATTTAGGCTTTCGAGCGAGAAGGAATGGATCCTTGGTGAGAATCAGTCTGCCTACCGAGCCAGGGAGCTACGCGATTGGAGGACGACCCATGGCCCTGGATGCCTGGATGCCTGGGGTTGACCACAGGCTTGCGAGTGAATGCGATATTGTGGCTGTGTAGATACTCTTGAGTCTTGGGTATCTCACTCGAGAACACCCGGAATATGCCGATAAAACAGTAACACTCTATTCTGAAAGGTCGCATGTTGAAGTGAGAATGTTCGGTCTGGACGTCCCACGTGAATTGTGTCATGTTAGCCTTATCACTCAACTTGATGCATGTGGTGAAGACCACCTACAGTACCTACACTACCGGTACATAAGTACAGTACTTATGTACGTACTTAAGGTATTGTTGCGGGAAGCTCGACTCGAATTGAGCGCCGCACGAAGTGGGCCATGTTACCTTATCTCCGCGTGAGCCTTCGGAGGCCTCTACAACTCTACAGTAGGTAGGTAGTATCAATCCAACCAAAACTTATTTCGGTAAGAAATGAAAACCCTCTTACAAACTGGAGAGCGCTTATAAGATCGCATTACTATTTTCCGTCTATGCCATATATATATAATTTCCTAAGGTTAGTTTATTTCATTCTTCTAATCTTGTTTCTGGATATTAAGTATAAGTATGTGATAAGTTACATTATTCTGTAATAACGGTAATCCTAACATCGTATCGACGGTAGGGAGCCTCGCTACACCTAGCTGAAGGGGGCGCGAGGAGCCATAAAAGGCTACGCACCGCAACGATATAGTCTTTACTTTATCCCTAACTTTCTAGCAGAGCAGTTTCGGGGGAAACCCAAGGAGTAACATCGAACCCTTGAATTTATAGTGAAAGTAAACCCCTAGACTTATTAGTATACTGAACACCGCGTCCACAATTTAAAGTCCTACATCTACAAAGTGTATAGTAGCCAAGGATAGACGACGGAGCTGGTGTCTATACCTATTGTCTCGTCCGATCCCACTCACTTACCCAGATCTCCTTAAGCTGTAGCGTAAGGGAGAGACACATATCACTTCAAGAAGAAGACATGAAGGAGTATACCATAAACATTGCTGTATTGCTATGATACACTACGGGCTATTGTGCGTAATGAAGCTCTGACCCTCTAAAACTTTGGCCTGAGCTACTGCCGGCGCATGTATGTTTTGTGTAGGGAGACAACCTTGCCTCCCCCCCCAAAATAATGCTAGGCAAACGAAACACCCTACAGCCAATAGGGAGCTTAGTTTGAGTTTATTTGTAGAAGTCGAACTTGTTTTCGTCGTTGGTCCCCTTGACTTGGCTAGAGTATGCATCTTCAAGATCAGATTGAATGATGTTATATCTGTTTTTCCGGACAGCTCGAAGGCCGGCTTCTTGCATGATGGCAGCTATAACGGCGCCGCTCAAAGGGTCGTTCCGCACGATCAAGCTATCCAGGTCGACTTCGGGTGCCAAGCTCATCTTGCTAGCAATGGTCGAGAAGATAAGACGTCGTTCTCTTCGGTCCCGTAGACTGGGGAACTCAATCTTCCGATCCAATCGTCCCGGCCGAAGCAAAGCAGGATCCAGGGTATCTGCTCGGTTTGTGGCCATGATGACCTTGACATTCGACGTTTGGTCAAAACCATCCATCTGGTTGAGTAGCTCGAGCAGAATACGCTGCACTTCTCTGTCAGCGCCGGTCTGCGCATCAAAACGCTTGGTCGCGATGGCGTCAATCTCATCAATGAAGATGATGGCAGGCGAGTTCTCGCGAGCCATGCGGAAGACGTCTCGAACCATTCGTGGACCTTCACCGAGATATTTTTGAACGAACTCGGAGCCGACAACGCGAATGAAGTTGGCAGTCGTCGAGTTGGCCACTGCCTTCACTAACATAGTCTTTCCGGTACCGGGAGGCCCGTACAAGAGGACACCTCGTGGGGGGTCGATACCAATCTGCTTGTAGAGATCAAAGTGCGTCAAGGGAAGCTCGACAGCTTCTCGAATCTCCTGTTTCTGCATGTCCAGACCACCGACATCGGCATATGTCACATCGGGCTTCTCATCGGCACCTAGCATGGCGATGGACGAGTCGGCTTCGGGGGGTAGGATATCAACGAGGGCGTTGGAGTGTCGGTGGAGAGCAACGGATGACGAGGGCTTCAGCAACTCTCGATCCAGTGTTGATAGAATCCGGACTACATAATTAGAGCCTGTACTCGACTGAACTATGCCGGTGCTATGGGTTGTCAGGACACAGTCGAGCACGATGGCGCGGTGGGGGGGCTTACTTTTGGTCAATAGCTTCCATGAACTGTCCAATAACTAATGGTACACTCTGAATGCGCTTGATCTCCTCCTGGGCGCGAACAAGCTCACGCTTCAGACTCCTGCAACGGTACGTCAGCCCCAATGCATTGACTGCATATTTATTTGTCTGTACGCTAGAAAGCGGGCAGCGGTTGCAGGACTTACCTCTGCTCATCCTTGATGTATTCTTCCTGCAACTGGATGTACTCCAGGTGCCGTTGCAGCTTTTTTAATGAGGCGTACTCGTCTCCTCCTTGCGGGGGAATGCCCTCGATGGTCTCGACGTTGGGTATGGTAGAGGGGATGGGTTTGTTGTGTGGTGCGACCGTGTTGGCCGGGTTCTCTACCGCAACATCGCCCATTCTGACCTGATTCTCTCAGACGGACTGGCAGAGGAAGTGATAGTAGCTGCTTTTGGATGTGACGAGCGTCGCGACGGTATAGGAATGGGCGGACTATCGGAAGTTGTTCGGGGGTTGTTATTTCGGAGGGAGAGTGATGATGAAGTCAATGGAGTTTGTTTAAGCTTCGTTACTTAAAGATGCAGCTAATGGCAGCTTGTGGTTCTGTTGGAGGTGATGTAGGCGACCTACGCCAGCCTTGCAGCCTTCAGAATTGCGCTAGTCTCGCCTAGGTTAAGTGACCTTCAAAAATTGGAATAAGCAGCTTAATAGTCATATGGGGGGTATCCACTAAACCTGAAGTAATTCATAAACGCAAACGTATGTGGAGGCCAGCCATGTCCCACAATCCTGAATGGGTAGTATAGATAAGATAAGACGACAGCACCTTTTGGGCGCCAAGAGTTATAGACTCTCACTAACCCGAAGCCACCTGGACTCTGCCGACCGGCCCGTGCAACTGGACCGCCTCGGAAGTAATTCCGGGGATGAACGGTGAGTCAAGAGATTGTACCTATCACATCATCTCCGGCATCGCCCGAATTGCGACAAAAACCAAGCCAGACGGCAAACGGATATCTAGCCAAGAAGAGAAGAGGCTTCCTCAGCCATTATCTTCACATGCGGTACTACACCATGTTCGCTGCTGCATTGCTGCTGCACCTCGCCTCGACCATCTGGCTGGATCATGGTAGCTGTACGAGTCGGTGTTGCACAGCTTGAGCACCGGAGGTCCCTACTGCAGGCTCAGCACTCATACTACCCCATGCACTGTAGGCAACAATTGATGTGTCACAACGGGAATGGCCTACGATCATGATGCACGCATTCCTATATATATTGCACCTTCTTAGGTTCGTTATGGTTCGAACTGCTGTACAGGGCATATCGAAAAATTGAGCCAGGGAAGCATTGAAGGCACCCCATCTATACTATACTAGGACAGCACTGGTTATTCTACCCCGATATGCACATGGCAATTTAAGAATTAGGATCCCCTCATATAGCATATACTGCGTATGTATGTAGCTAAGACTGGTGAGTAGGTACCTACTGTAGGTACTGGATGGGGCTTTACCCGAACCTGCATCGCCGTGAGTTCTCGGAGACGGCGTGTATGAAGACTGGCTACGTGGGTTTAGCTACTTACGTTTCTCGATAATAAAATGTCGTCTTGCAAATATAAGCTTTCCCACTTACCTGGTATCAAATAAGAGGAGTTGATAATACCTACAGGAGGTAGGTTAGGTACCAGCTTGTACTGTGTGTCGGGTTTAGCATGGGCACTGTGCCTTGGGCATACCTCTGTCTGGCGAGGATGAGGGGCTGGGAGGGTCCTGATGGGGTTTATTGGGCCATCCTTGATGTCACCACCCGCTGTTGTACAGTGTATAGTGGCCGTTCCGGGACAGCCTTGACAGCTTCAGATGCTTAGAGCCAATGGTCTCAGGTAAGCTGCTGTCCAACCTGAACCATTTGGTCGTTTGGCTTGCCGTGGCTGTACCTACTGCACTGTACCGGTACAGTACATTTGATGTAGGTATGTAGGTACATATATGTATACAGATAGACTCAAGGCTCCCTCCTTCTGCCTGCAGGTCGAATGCCGCTGCTGCACCTGCACCTGACCCTACCTACCTACCTGCCAACCTACCTACCACCACCTAACCAACCTGCTTTCTTTGTCGATTTCCAATTTGAATTCATCCCACCTCCCTCCATCCGTGACTGAACAAGCCATCAAACGCAAACACATCACACCACGCACATATACACGCATCCACCTCGAGTCGCCTGCTCGCTTACCCTCAAGCGGGGTCTCATATACTACTTCTACTTCTACCTCTACTTCTACTTCTATTCTTCCTCGTCCATTTTTGGCTCTTCTGCTTCATTACTGTTTCGGCGTCGGGCTCGCTCTTAATCTCTCGTCTACCGCCGCCTCTTCCCCCCTCCGCCTTCGGTCCTGGTCTGGAGGTTTGAGGCGTTTCACCTGTATTCAACACACAGCTTTGTTTCATGATCGCGGCTACTCTGCCGTCACCAGCATCTGCAGCACCCTGATTTTCGCCTCTGCCTTATTCTACTCATTGGGCTGGAGTCATTGTAACGTCAACTACGACTTCTGTCTGTGTTATCAGCCATCATGTCATCTACTATTGCCATTCCTACCTTGCGCTCCCCAGCTACCGGTTGTGGGAAGTCCAAGGGCTGCGCGAGCTCGTCCTCGTCCTTCTCCAGCTCCCCACAAACTCCAGTCTCGACCAATTCTGAGACGCCTCACAAACCAAAGGTGATACATCACCGGCGGCCAAGTTTGCTGAGTACGTCCCATCTCCGCTACTATCCTCGGTCGCGGCCTGTCAAACGCGGGCTAACTATGAACGCCTATTTGGCTCTATGCTAACCTGCTTACTAGGCTCGGCACTATCGAAGGAGGAGTGTACACATGTCAACGTGGGCGAACCCGATGGCCCCCCACGACTGGTGAGAAAAATCCTTATCGTAAGATAAAACTTGGTAGGCTGACTAGCGGCTGTATATATAGATTTCGTACCTAGCCTCGAGCCAAGGCTTCGTATGGAACCCCGAGATGTTTCTCCCTTCGTACCTCGACTTGGATTACGAACCTCTGGAGAACCGCCGAGAACCAGTTCACGAGATCCGACTCAGCGACGACGAAATCAAAAACATGTTGCCATAATAGCGTCACTGACGGCCGATTATTGCTTTTCGTTCATAGACACCAAGAAGTCTTCGCAAGATTACATGATCATTTTCGCAATACTACGGCGTCTGGATTCGGGTTCTCATTTCCTGGATGGAACCATGGTTATGAGCCTCAACAAACTTTCTTTCTACCCGGCCTGAAGAACAGTTTGCTTTTATGCACAGTTTGGAGAGCCAACGTTATGATATGATGGGAACGACATTCGACATTGCAGGTAGCCTTCCACTCGGAAGAAGGCTGAACACAGGCGTTCTGGAGTTATAGGTGGATTTACCCGGGCGTCTCTCTATACCATTACTTGATATCCGCCATCGGAAAAGGACCGGATCAGGCTGTTGTCCTCGTGGAATTGAACGGCAAACCCAAAGGCATCTTCTCATTCCATGGTATTGTTACATTATGGAGACTTCTTTTCTCAGCTCAGTCACAGTAACAGAGCTCTCAATGTATTCTATCATAAGCCAAGTCCATAACCTCCGCGAGCCCTTGTTCATGTTCTTGTTTTAACCATTCTTAAGCGCCACTACATTAAGACGTGGATTATACATCAGCCGTCATTGCTGGGACATGCATTCCTATGTCGTACAGTAACGCCAGCGGGCAAGACATTCCCTGGGACTTCTCTTCGCATCTGCCGTACCCGGCGGGCCAACAACGTGAGAGTAGAGAGACACCACGTGTTGCTCGTGGGGGGCCGCTCTACTCTGCCCTCCCAATTGCTGGTCATTGGGTAGGTAGGTAGGTGAGGGAAAGCCTAGACTAGTGGACAATGCGTTGGCGGGTTTGGGCGCCGATGTTTACCCTAAATCACGGACGAATGGCGCCTCTTTGACCGTATCTATACCACGTGTAAAGTGCTTCATTGCAATTGGAGATTTTAAACTTTTCCGTCTTTTCTGCCCAGTAAGTAAGTACTTTATCTGCAGTGGTTAATAGGTACTTTGGTGAGGAGTGTAATGCAGTACATAGAAAGTAACCTACGTGGGTGTTTATAAATAGGAGGTAGTGACGCATGAATGGGATGGGATACAGTAGGATGTACTGTAGGGGATGGCGGGTTTATCCCTGATGCTTGATTTGATGGTGGTCGGATCCATGATGTTTCGTGGTTGGGCGGGAGGTAAGAAGTGCACAGCAGTGTGACGGTAAGGCGAACGCCACAGTATCTGTCGTACTGTATGTGGGGTCGACCGGATGTGCCGCTCCACATTCTGTACTTAACCCCACTATTACTACCTAGGTACTTAATGCTAAGAGATGTGCGGTAGGGATTATATTGACTGCGATAAGGGTGATAAGGGACTTTACCCCACGAAAGATGAGGCGATTGTGAGTGTGAGTTGAGTGACCCCCCAGCGCCCCACAAGGATCACGTAGTGCACGCCAAAAAGACCCTACCCATCCCAGCTGCGTTATCGGCATTGGCCGACTCGAAGCGCTAACGCCTTATTTTCTGTGTCATTTGGACGGATTGATTGGACTTCGTTGATTGACTCATTTTGACACTTACTTACAGTACTTATCCGTCGCACCTCATCGCTTGTGATACGACCGGGTCATGCCACAGCATCGATTAGGTGCTAGGTATATTATCTAAATTGGGGGCTAAGAGTGGAGGCAAATATTGACATCGGGACCTTGCTTGCACTGGGTGAAGTTTCGAACCTCAGCTGTGGCGTCACTACAGTATGCAAGGTCCTTTGGGAGAGTACTGTAGGTAGTGCAACATCTGAAATCTCGCCGCGCAAGTGACATCGTAGGGATTGATTGTAAAATACTTTACTGTACGATGCATATCGTTCAGACGCTGTGAAAGGTAGGTAAGTACTTGAGATGCAAGCAATGGGTAAAAACTGATTACTTTTTCAGCTTAGTTTCTTCTTTGTGGCCCCCCTCGTTTATGAGCCTGGGTAGGTAGGTTGAGAACAACATTTTCCCGCGCAACTGGCAAGTTGAAATGACGAAATCTTGCTTTAAGTTTTTGAAGCAAATTAGACTTCCAACTTACAGTCAAAGCAAAGTCACGTTTTATTTATTAATTTTTTTTTTTAGATGAAGATACCGCGGCTACTCTACCGTAACTAAGCGGCTCGCCCCGTCGTTGCATGACGTCGGTTGTACTGCGGCTCGCAGGCTGGTCCCAGGGGTTCTCCCTCGGAGATTATAAAACCGCACGGCATACGACGTGAGACAAGATGCACTACATCCGGCTCCTCCGCCCCGCGAAGATCCAGAGCTCGACAGCGGGGCTGGTGATCTCGCTGCTCTTCACTATCACCACAGATCTAGGGGACTCGTTTCTATGTCCTGAAGACGGGTCAATTGACATCATCGTAGCTGCCGTGGGTTCTGCCGCAGACCCGGCTGAGCCGGTTACGGTTCCACGCCGGGAGAAGCCGGCCTGCAGGTACAAGTGGAAGGCGGGTATGCGCGTCCTGGATGCCAAAGTCAAATTATGGCCCGGTCTGCAAAGAGAGACGGTGAACTGCAGGTTCGCGATATATCCAGCGCAACAACCACCTCGGGATGCATCGACACCGATGCATGTCGGTGATGTGTTGCCGTGGAGGGTCGACGGCGACGAAACGCTCAAAATGGGCGTCGTGATGCCTGCGACATTTGAGTTCGTAAACGGCGTTTGTGCGCCCGTGTCAGTGCGCACGCTTGGGCTTGGATCCGGCCATCTTGTCGGAGACGGAGCCAATGGGGGACTGAGCTTACAATTTGAAGAAGATATTGGGGAGAGCATAGCGCGACATATCTGGGACGCAGGAGTGGTAACGTCGGCGTATCTCGCGGATGCGTGTTCTTCGGCCGAAACCATCCGCGAACTCCTGCTTATCGAGCAGGACAGCTTCAACGTACTGGAGCTTGGCAGTGGTGTGGGTATCTTAGGAATCACGATTGCTAGTATCTTGCCAAAAGCTGCCGCCGCCCAGGGACTAATAGTCAAGAATGCAAGGGTTCTATTGACGGACCTCGAAGAAGCTGGGGAGCGCGCAAGGTCAAATATTGCCAGGGGTGAGGCTATGCTTGGCCTCGGCTCTAGAGATGGCATAACTGTAGCTATTGAATACGAAAACCTCGACTGGGATGAAGGCTGCGAGGGTCGTTTCGGGCCCCTTACTACGGCGATATCGTGGGATCTCGTGGTGCTGAGCGACTGCACGTACAACGTGGATTCTCTTCCGTCTCTGGTTGGAACGCTGAGCGCTTTGCACGTTGCTAAGGAACAACATCATAAGGATGTTGACGCTATCAAGTCATCTGTATTACTAGCCACCAAACCACGACATTCTTCGGAGGAAGCACTATTTGGGCTCCTAAAGGATCAAAGCTGGATGTATCGGGTGGTGAAGGAGATTCCGCTTCCAAAGGTTGGTGAAGAAGATGAGGTTGTGCAAATTTATCTTCTAGAGAAGGGCGGGCACGGGTCTAAACTTTACTACACGAGAAAAGTTTAGAGTTTTCGGAAATTCCGCTACGTACTGGTGATACGCTGGGAGACACATCCATCTTTGGCATCATAGGTGTTTTCGACTACGAGACCATCTTCGACCATTGGTGAGACGAGCCGAGGCTGGATAATGGTAGCAGGCTCATGAAGGATGCGACATGGGTTATTCGTTGTCATCAAATGGCTCCGACGTGCTCCTCCCGTTAGGCCAGGTATAAGAGATGCATCTTGAGGTGTACACTACGTTACACATCCTTTGAGCCGAGGGGTGTTGTAGGCTAGGCCTCGACTTCAGACATAACCACACGATATTAATACCGAGACCAGAAAGCAATATTCAAGATAGGAAACTCGCCTACGCCATCAACTAAGCCCAGGCGAAGTGGTAAAGCGATTATTCCGATCCTACCTCGTGGGTGGTTACAGGGTGATGTGCTGTTTTCAAGATTATGGTGGAATTAGAGGATCGTGCCCAAGGCTAAAACAACGGATGGACGAGATACAAAGCGGACAGGAATAATAACGTTTAATAAAGAGATGCTCAAATGTCTGAATCAAAATATAAGAGGTACCTAAGGTACTTGGGCAACACTTGGACGTTCGGAAACCTAGCGTTGGCACGAATATGTATATATAGACATAACTGCATCCAGTATAGTAATATTGGAGAAAGGTCTATTCGCCAATCGAAGTCTACCCCTCCAAGTGCCCAGGTGCCCGCCCACCTGCAGAGCTCTGGAGGTTCTGGACTTCGGAGTTAACAACCTCTCAATTCAACAGCCAGCATTTAGGTACCCAGCCGCAGCATAGGTACTGTACCTCGAATAAGTAAACACCACTCCCTGACCACTGGCCTAATTTTCAACCGCCCGTATTCCCATCTCAATTCAAACCTTCAAGTTTAAGAATTCTCACAGAGAATAACGAGCCCATATCCCGCTATCAAACAACGTTACAAAAAAGAAGATGGACTCGGCGCGCAAAATCGAGCTCCAAGTCCCCGAAGATCTCGCGTATCTGGTCGCAAACGTGCGACGCGCCGCCGCAGCCCGCATCGACGAGGCGTTCCCGCCAGTCGACGACAGCAGCGAGGACGAGCT
Source organism: Xylaria polymorpha (assembly GCA_003426235.1). Taxonomy (NCBI): domain Eukaryota; kingdom Fungi; phylum Ascomycota; class Sordariomycetes; order Xylariales; family Xylariaceae; genus Xylaria; species Xylaria polymorpha. The sequence goes on along the minus strand of NQIM01000353.1, from coordinate 2,793 downwards.
ACGAACCCGGATTGAGGAGCTTGTTAACGAGGTACGAAAGAATTATTTTCTATTATTGCTTTTTATCTCCGTGCATGCCATTCCAAAACTCAATTTCACATGCACCACTTGGCTCTCAGCCTGCTTCTCTTCAGTTCCCGCCCATGTTGCAGCCGAAGTCTTGGCATCAGTTTGGCAGTTGCGAAAGAATGCACATGAGTGGATGACGAGAAAGGATGAGTGGGTGTTTCCCTCTCTGCATATAATTCAATTTAGACACTGTCTCTAGCACATACGACCATAGGATTTGGAAAACGCGGGGTCCCGTCCGCTCCCCCATAGCTAAGCCAGATACCGCCAGATTAGTAGTTGGGTCGGTGACGACCAGCGAATCCCTGGTGTTGTATGTTTTTGGTTTTTTTGTACGCCTTTTTGAACAACATTCAACATACAGTGCGATATCAAATCCAGAGGCTATATATATGCGTCACATCGCTGCTCTTTATTTTCTTTCATGCACATTTATCCCTCCTTTTTAATTTTTAATTATTTTTTATTTTTTATGTCTCCCTGAGAACCACCAAACCAACACCCCAGTCCAACAAACTAACATCAACCCCTACCTAGTACATAACCAAGACCTTCACCCTCGCAGCGCCGAACCTAAGCATCAACGGCCTGCCGGTAGACGCATCGCACTTCCTCTCACCAGGCGCACCGTCAGGGCCATCGTCGGAGCCGGAAGAGGTATACGAGCCCTTCGATGCGCGCAAGCGCGCCCGCGTCGAGGCCCTGACGGCTGAGGAGGAGGACCTGCTGCGGGACATCGCGCAGCTGAAGAAGAGCGTCCCCGGCGCCGTGGCCGGGTCCTGGGCCGAGGCAGCTCGCAAGGGTGTCAAGGACGACGAGGAGGCCCTCGAGAAGGCCAACGCCGCTACCACCGCCGATCCCTCAGGTATTAGCAGTAATAGACTGGTCATCGCCCCTCTGGAACGCCAGGATGATGTGGAGCGGGGCTTCGAGGCCGCCGTGCGCGGCCTCGGTCGCTTGAAGATGGAGATGCCGGCCGTCGTGGCGCGTATGGAGAGGGCGCGGAAGGCGGGCGAGTACGTCGTTACGGAGCGGTGATGCCGGGAAGCAACGGGAACTGTTACTTGTGCAGGTGAGATGGTGTGTAGGTGGGTGTACGTGAATGGGACAAGGCTGGTCACGCTGGTTTAGTGAGTCGATGAGATATACCGACTGTTGAGAATTCAATGATACCCCTTCATATAGCTTCTCTCTCTTATCATAAACAGGGTATTGAAGCCTATGTTCTACTTAACGTCGTCTGCTCAAGTCTCGATAGACCATTGTGATATATGACGTCGTCAGACATGCATGTTCACAAAAGCCAAAATTTTACGCGACGCAGCGGCAGCAAAACCCAAGGTATGCTATGCGGCGTAGTTACTTATTTCCTAATATTTTCCTTTCGATCTATCTAGGGGATCTATGCTACCGGCCATTCCCTCGTCTGATGTAAGACTCGAAGCATTAAGCTCCGGGTACCCCTGTCTGTCGGGAAACTGGCATCCGCTGTCATGAGCGCGCTTGCATAATTGGGCACATTGAGTTCACCGTTGCTTTCTGGCTCGAGGCTAGCGCACCTATGCGACAACCTTGGTTTCCTCCGGTACCGGTGCCTCGCCCGTCTCAATCTCGGTGGCCTTGTTCTCAATCGTGGTTTCGGCAGGGTCCTGCTCCCACCAGGCAGGACGCTTCCATTGCTCCTCTTGCCACGGGCCGGCATCGCTCAATTCACAGCCGCCCTCACACTGGCACTGGCCACCGTAGATGGCGGGCAAGTTCTCGGCAGGGATGTGCTCCAGTAGAGTAGACTTGTAGCTACTACCAAGCACCTTGATCTTGGAGGCGGTGACAGGGTCGAGGAATCCCTTGACAAGCGTCCAGATTGTGGACACGGCCCAGCCTGCGTTGATCACGTACATCTTGCCTAGACGCTCTGGGTAGTTACTATTACTCATGGCGGATGCCTGCCTTATGTAGTTGAGAATCGTCTTTTGGCCGACGAGACCAACACCCTGGACGTCTAAGACACTGCAGGAGGTTTCGAGGAGGTGACCGGCCTGTCTCGAACAGGCGGGTAATCGAGGATCAACCATCTTTTCGTACTCAACGGCCAGGTTCAGAAGCATCCTGTCGTTGGTATAGTTTGCATTCCTGAGCTTCGTAAAGTCTACGCCGCCAAGTTTCTCGTAGTAGCACGGTCTACCATCCTGCATTCATTGCGTCAACACCAATGCATCGTATATGCCAGGGGAGGCTCGAGCTATACCTTGTCAGTCTTGTGGTAGAACTGCTTGTAGTATTTCGAGAGCTCCCTCTTGAACGAGCCGTCCTTATCCCACGTCCGAACGAGCTCGTCAAGCTTGAGAAGTTCGGCGGGAGGGTTCTTCTCGGGGTCCTTTGGCGCTAGTGACATCGGTCGGTATGCTCCCTTCTCAGGGTCCCAGACGGTAAGGTTATTGCGCCATTCTTCGGATTCGATAAACCTGCAGGTCCCAGGTTAGTCGGCCTCGGCGAACAGGCCAGGAGTAGGTGGGTAGGTCATTGCGAACATCTTCTTTGCAGCGTCGACGTCCCATTTCCGTGCACGCAGAAAGCGAAGCTAGCAGTCGTCAGCACCCCACATTCTTGGCAACTGCAATCACAGATTCGTACCAGGGTCAGGGTATCGAGCCGTTGGGTGAAGCTCTCGGCCTCGAGCATCAACCGCAATTGATGAACCTGTGCCTGTTGGCCAGCCATTCA